>JAIUZE010004980.1:0-12748 GCA_022085475.1 Heliosperma pusillum
GAATCAGGAGTTTCCTTGGCCACGCCGGTTTCTACCGACGATTTATAAAAGATTTTTCAAAGATAGCCAAGCCCCTGACTGAGCTTCTTTTCAAGGATGCACCTTTTAATTTCACAAAGGAATGCCTTGAGGCATTCAACAAAATCAAACACGCTTTGATCACCGCACCTATAATCCAGTCGCCTGATTAGAATCTGCCCTTTGAACTTATGTGCGATGCGAGTGATTATGCCGTAAGAGTTGTTTTAGGGCAAAGAAAGGAAAAGTTCCTTCATGAAATTTACTATGCTAGTAAAACCTTAGATCCTGCCCAAATCAACTATGCCACCACTGAGAAAGAAATTCTCGCCATTGTCTATGCCTTAGACAAATTTCGCTCATACCTAATAGGATCAAAAGTCATTGTCTACACTGACCATGCTGCCTTGAAATATCTGCTTTCAAAGAAAGAGGCAAAACCTAGACTTATCCGATGGATCTTACTCCTTCAAGAGTTTGATTTAGAGATCCGGGATAAGAAAGGAGCAGAGAATGTAGTCGCTGACCACCTCTCAAGGATAAGAGTAACTGAAATAGGATTACGAACGCCAATTAATGATTCGTTCGCTGATGATTCATTAATGGCAATTGCGGACTCTTCTCCTTGGTATGCTGATATTGCCAATTTCCTTGTCAGTCACCAGCTACCCTCTGATCTTTCTTATAACCAAAGAAAGAGATTTTTGCATGATGCAAAATTCTTTGTTTGGCATGACCGCTATCTTTTTAAGCAATGCTCAGATGGTCTGTATCGACGATGTATCCCCCAGTGGTAAGTAAAAGGAGTTTCAGAAGGATGCCACTCATCTGCTTATGGTGGTCATCATGGTCCATCCAAGACCGTAGCTAAAGTCTTACAGTCCGGGTTTTTCTGGCCCTCGGTGTTTAAAGATTCAAAAGACTTTGTTATGGCTTGTGATGCTTGTCAATGAATAAGTCAAATATCCAAAAGACATGAAATGCCTCAAAACGGTATATTAGAAGTCGAGATATTCGATGTCTGGGGTATTGACTATCAAGGACCATTCCCTTCTTCTAATGGAAATCGTTACATTTTAGTTGCTATCGACTATGTTTCAAAGTGGGTAGAAGCAATTGCCACCCCCACCAATGATGCTAGAGCTGTGATACGACTATTTAAGAAGATCATCTTTCCGCGTTTTGGTGTACCCAGAGCCGTGATAAGTGATCGAGGAACTCATTTCGGAGAAAAGCAGTTAGACACTCTGCTTGCCAAGTATGGTGTGTATCACAGACGAGGATTAGCCTACCACCCTCAGACCAGCGGTCAAGTAGAAGTCTCGAACAGAGAGCTAAAAACAATTCTTCAAAAAGTAGTATCAAGATCTAGAACTGATTGAAGTAATAAGCTCGATGACACCTTATGGGCTTATCGCACATCTTTCAAAACCCCGATTGGAACATCTCCTTATCGATTGGTATATGGAAAGGCCTGTCATCTCCCTGTCGAGTTAGAGTACAAAGCTCACTGGGCTATCAAAGAACTCAACTTAGACACTAAGCTTAGCGGTGATAGACGACTTTTGCAACTGAATGAGTTAGAAGAATTTCGTTTGCAAGCTTACGAGAATTCTAGGATCTATAAAGAAAAAACGAAGCGTTGGCACGACAAGAGGATAATCTGAAAAGAATTTAATGTCGGTGACCAAGTACTTCTCTTCAACTCCCGTTTGAAAAATTTTCCGGGAAAACTTCGATCAAGATGGTCTGGACCATTCACTGTCACATATGTGAGCAAATACGGTTATGTGGAAATAATGGCTAGTAATGGTGAAAAATTCAAGGTCAATGGACACCGATTGAAACTCTACTATAGCAATTCCATGATCGGATGCTTAGATATTGTCTATATAGAGCGTCAATCCCCAACCAGATGATTTCATAGAAAATTTCGTCGAGCGAGACGTTAAACCAGCGCTTCTCGGGAGGCACCCCGTGTTTCTTTTCTTTTTGCATTTTATTTTTGCTTTCCCTTTTTCGTTGTTTTGTTAGATTTACTTTGCAGATGAAAGAATTTTTGAAGAATCTATGAAGAGCTTCCTTGTCATGTTCAAAAGACTAGCTTGGGGGAGTCCGCACTGACTAGTAAGCTTCATTCTTCTTTCATTTTTTCCCTTCTCCCCATTAAGCATCTCTTTGCATGTTTTAGTCTTTGTGCTCACATTGAGGACAATGTGATGTTTAGCTTGGGGGAGGGATTGCATTTTCCCATTCTGCATTTTAGTCGTTCATATTTTTGAATAAGAAAAGAGAAAATTTAAAATTTTTGAACACAATTGAATGCTTTTCATGCTTTGCTTGCTTGTTTACTATGCTATCATGTTACATTTCCCAAACTTAGAGCTTTCAAAAGATAATGATTCAATATTCATTGAATTGTGCATACATGGGGAAGTCTTGAACACAGTAGGCATGGAATGAATCTATAGATGAGTACGCTTGGTCTTGACATTTGGCAAGTTACATATATTGTAAGGTAGAACCTCCTTAGACTGGTACATCTATACCCAGTCTCATTTAGGTGTGTGTAGTTCTCCTTGTGATGTGTGTCATGTCAAAACGCATAAGTATGGTTCTCATTTCATTAAAATAAGCATTGCATTCATGATTCACTAAGATTTGAAGCCTTTTTCACTTTGAATTACCCCTCAAAATTAGCCTCTTCATACAAATGTTTCACAAAATAATAGCTACATATAAAAAACTGCCTACCTTGTTGAGCTAGTAGCTAGACTATGGTGTATGGGTGCTCTTTTGAGAAGATTTTGTTCTTTTATGTCAAAGTGAATTTGGGAGAACGACAATGTTCAAGAAGTGATGATATGTTCAAAAGAAAAAGAGAAATAGAAAATGAAAAAAGAGAAAAGAGAAAAAAAAGAAAAAAAAAATCAAAAAAAGAAAAAGAAATAAAAGAAGGAAGTTGTGAGTATCTCCTCAAAATGTCAATTCAATGTTAGAAGGAGTTCACTCTCGTGTTTCGTGTGCAATAAGCCAATCCGTTCATTCTGGCTTTGTTTTTCGTCTTTTTGGAATTAACCGAAAGTTTGGATTGAGTTTTCATTTATCATTGGTCAGTTGCTAGCTCATTCAAAACTTCACATGACCATAATTGTTTGTCCACCTTTCACCCATTTCCCAAAGCCTTCTTCTTATTTTTCCGGCTTCTTTTCTATGTGCATTGTGATCTTTGACTTGTGTTTTGAATTGTTTACCATATTAGATTGCGGATACACTTTCATAAGTCGTAGATAGGTGAGTGTCTCAAAAACATTTACACATAAAGAAATCACCTTTTACATGCAATGAGTGTTCGAGTGTGCCGTGAGAGTCCAATTGTCAAAAGATCATGCAAGAGCCGAAAATTCTGTAGTGAAATTCTTTGTGCTGCGCCGTTATGTAAATCTCTGCCATGTTTATGTATCATTCTTGCCCACGTTGTTTTTGGGTTATGATTCATTATGTTTCCAAAGTTTTACGTTGAGATTTGTTTCTTGATGGTGTAGTAGCCAATGCTTGCAACCCTTGTCCTGGTATTGTTTGTTACGTTTGCTTAAGGACAAGCAAAGGTTTAGCTTGGGGGAGTTTGATAAGTGAATATTTGTATGATTTTAACCCCCAATTTAGCTCGGTTTTGTATGTCATTTGTGCTTTGTTAAGCCATTTTATGAGCTAATATCGTCTTCTAGGCGAATTCCTATGTTCTAACCTGCTTTGTAGGGAAAGTGACGTTTCTACGCCCTTTTTCTATATTCCCGTGCATTTTCCTAGAACCCGACGATTTGAAGAAGCAAGCTTGACCATGTCGAAGGCATTTTAAGAAGGTTCACCGATTCAAAAGAAAGAAGAAGTAAAGACGATGTCGCAGTTGTCAGAAGATCAATCAGTTAGGCGTAGAATTCATCGTTTTACATCAAACCCTATCAACAAACCCGAATAAAGAGGTCAAGGGGGATGATGGAAGTCAAGTCATATGCAAGGGGAGATGAAACGAGAGTCAAAGGACCCAGATTGCAACTTACCCGATCGGGTAAGTGGTGTACCCGATCGGGGATGTCTGCTGATCCGCACTTTTGCTTCGACTTCCTCCTTTTTGTCCTATGTGATGAATGCTTGACCCCTTCCCCACGAAACCCTACTGCTATAAAAGGATGCCTCAGCCACCACAATGAGATGTACCTCTTCACACAATTCTCTTCTACACTTCTCCTTACAAAACCCTAGTTTAGGAGGAGGGAGAACTAGCCTCTTTTCTCTCATTTTCTTCTTCTTTTTCATCTTTAGTTCTTAGTTTATTTCTGTCTTTTCTATAGCAAAACCTTAGTTTAGATCAATAAGATATTCATCTTTGTAATCTACTTTATTTGGTTCAAGTTTCGTGATTCATGGAACGATTATTCTAAGCAAGGGATTTCTATTATTGCTATCATTATCATTGTTGATTGCCATCTAGGTATTCCTATTTTATCTTTTGTTTAATGTCTTTATGTTTTCTATTTGATTGTTATTTTCCATCCATGTTATCTTAGATTCATTTTACTATCGTTATAATTGTCATTTCATTTCATTAGATTATCAATTTAGCGTCGTTATTATCGCCATATAAAGAGTCTTAAACTATTGTAAAAATCAAATAAACATGTCTATCCTAGTTTTTGTTATTAACTTCATCTTAGATTTAAACATCGCCATGAGTGAGTAGTCACCTTTCTAGGGTGTAGGGTAGCCATGTTAGATTGATTAAAAGATGTTAATTGGATAAAAGAAATTGTGCTTTTAAAACATTGTGTCTATGCATGTTTGGACTATAACGATAGTTGACGATTCCTGATCAAAATCATTGACTAGAATGGAATTCTCTTCCGAGGTAGAGATACGTGAATTTAATAGACAAAGCATGACATGGTAGATTAAGACCTAGTAAATTGCCTAAAAGCCTGCTAGACCATCTGAACTATGATTGTAATGAACACATCATTCTTACGAACTCACAATGAATTATTTGCATGTTCCATATCCAATTGCCTCAATATGTTAATCTACATGTGTGAACCTACTTCCCTAGATTCTTTTCATCATTCTTAATTCATCATTTGCTTTATTGTTTTCATTTCCAATTGCTTTTATTTCGTTTTCGTTTATGCCTTTTATTAGTTTAGAAATTAAAATCCCAAAACCCAGATATTCGTTAGATAAGACCCAATTGCGAGACATTTCACATTCTATAGGAAACACCATCTCCCTGAGGATCGACCCCTACTTCCCTAATTACATTAATTTGTTATTAGCCTAGTCTGGTTAATTTATCTTTGTATCGGGCTTCCGACAGGCTCGGTCATAAGGGTTTGGGGTTGTCCAGCTTATGTTAAGCGACTGCAGTCAGACAAGCTTGAAGCTAAATCTGAAAAATGTAGATTTGTTGGTTATCCCAAAGAGACTATGGGATACTATTTCTATCACCCTTCTGAACACAAAGTGTTTGTGGCCAGAAATGCAACCTTTTTTAGAAAAGAAATTCCTTGAAGGAGGAAGTCATGGTGCAGAAATAGATCTTGATGAGATCAAAGATATCAATGAGTCGACAGTGACTCAAGAGTATGAGATGCCAAATGAGCAACCTTTATTTGGTGTTTTAGAGTTGCCATCAACAGGTCAAAACTCAAATATTGAGGGAAATCAGTTGATTAATGAATCAACCGTGAACCTGAGCAACCAAAAAATCAAATAGTACATGAGCCTCTAAGAAGATTGGTTAGGGAACTTCATGCACCAAACAGATTAAATCTATTAGTGCAAGATGATGAGGCTAATCATATTGATGATATAACTCACATTGATGATGATCCCAGATGCTTCAAAGAGGCTATGGCAAGTCCAGATCATGGGAAATGGCTTAAGGCTATGTAATCGGAGATGGAGTCTATGAGAATTAACAAAGTTTGGACTTTGGTTGCTAAATCTAAGGACATAAAACCCACTGGATGCAAATGGGTGTTTAAGAAAAAGATTGGAGCAGACGATAAGGTTAAGAAGACCTATAAAGCCTGTCTTGTTGCTAAGGGGTATAATCAAAAGAAAGGTATTGATTATAAAGAAACGTTCTCCTCTATGGCAATGCTCAAATCTATTCGAATTCTGCTTGCTATAGCTGCATACTATGATTATGAGATATGGCAAATGGATGTGAAAACAGCTTTCCTGTGACAACCCTCGCGAATGCGGAAATAAACGTACAAGCATGCGATTTAATAAGCGGAAATACGGTATTTTAAAAACCTTTATACATGCAAGATAATTATACGAGGAGTGTCAATTTACAAACCGAATACAAAATACTACAAGATAAGAGACATAATCTCTCCAAATGTTAACAAAGTAAAAGTGTTTAGCAAATAAGCTAAAATCGTCTAGAGGTGAAACTTCCAGGGACAACGCCCGCTAGCTCACACCCGAACCCAAAATAGAATACGCAAAAAGCCATCCAAATCAAGCAACCTGTTCATCCATGAAAAACATGAATGTCACAGTCAGTGGGGAGTAACTCCGGGTTCTCCCAGCCATATCACATCAAACGTACATAAAAGGAAATACAAAAGTAGAAGCATGCATATATAGATATACATGTGAAATACGATAAGAATAGATAAGCAATTCAATATATAAGATAAGAGCATAAGAGGGACAAGTCCGAATCCATCATGTTATACAAAGACTCGGGGAAGACACTCTTAGGCAACCGAATGCGCTCACTAGGGCTTACATCTCACCGTTAGCGGTATAAGTTTGATAAGATTGAGACTCGATGATAAGCATTTAATTAGTCACATTTTCCCCTCATTTTCGTCCCCATTTTGGTCCGTTTACACGAATTTGCGTGCCCTTGATTGCATTTTGCTTCCCGATTTCCCGTGCTATGAATGTCGGTCTTAATTTGTAGGAATTAAGGCGGAAATGAAGAAATCGGAGCAATAGGGTCTTGCATGAGTCGGGATTCGAAGATGAGATGAAGAAGTGAAGAATTGAGTCATCAGGTGGCGCAGGCCGGTCCTCAGACCGGCGGCCGGTCCACCGGCCTAGACCTCAACTCCACTAATGAAAGAAGATGAGAAAGAGGAGAAAAGGCCCAGGTAGCGCCGGCCGGTCGACCGGCGGCCGGTCGACTACCCGGCCTGCGCATACAACAGAATGCCACATGAGAGTGAAATGGTGCTCCAGGCCGGTGGGGGACCGGCGGCCGGTCGAGCGGCCAGGACCCCCATTCTCCATACTTAGAAGAATTTTGAAGATTTTGAAGACGAAGTTCTTGAAGTTACTGATGTGCTCCAGGCCGGTCAGAGGGCCGGCGGCCGGTCGACCGGCCGGGAACACAAGACTGAAAATTCGCCCTCTTCTTCTAATTTCTTCCTTAATTTCGAGATACCTATATATACCCTCCCCCTATTATTTTGTAAGCAGTTTTTACATTCCTCTTAGCACAAAACCCTAGATATTTGTAGCCTCTATTAAGTACTAATTATTCTCCTAATCTTTCCCTAATTAAGCTTAGTTTCTCATTTCAAGTTGCTAGATCTAGTCTTTCCTAGGAGATTATTTCAGTTTTGGGGTTTGTATTGAGGATTCTAAGGGTGAAGACATTCTCCCTCTTCATTAATACAAGCTTGTTGGTATTAAATTTCTCATCTTTTTTATTGTTTATGCAATTTATTTCCATTTCTAGTTTATTGTTTATCATTTGATTGTTTTAATTGTTCATCTCATAGCATAATGTTCATTGCATTACTTCCTTCCTTTAGTTGTTTGATTACCCTTAGTATGTGTGAGTAGTTCTCCTCTAGGGTTTAGGGGGAGCCTAAGGGAGGATTATGTGGGGTATTAGGTTGGTTAATTAGTAAGTTTGTGGTAAATAATTTGGGTATTGCTCATATGAACACTAAGTGTTTGATGAAATGTGTGAACAAAAGTTGCTCGTTTTATCAAGCATGGTTTGATTATTTCTTAAGCGACGGTGGTAGAAATGATTAGACTAATGTTTATATGGGTGATTTGAGACAAATGCGATGGCTTTGTTGATGATTATTGATTGTTGAGACATTAGCAATTGATTTTACTCGAATTACTTACCCATTTGCTAATTACCCGACTCGCCCATTAATCCCCCTAAGGTGAACCCTTCACCTTAGTCTTTCCCTTAATTGTTTTCATCTCTATTACTTAGCGATTACTTGTTTTTCCTAGTTTTTAGTTAGTTTTCCAATCCAACATTTATTAGGCTAGAATAGGATTCATGCAAACTTGTAGTTGACCCCTCCATCCTTGTGGTTCGACCCCGACTTCCGCTATCACATTAGTTGGGTTTCATAAATTGTTTTGCTTGAGCGGTACGCGACAAATCGCTCATCACTCGACAAACAAACCATGCCAAGTCATGCGATGATCACATAAATCCATCATATTATCATCCATTCAAACATACCAATACATTGACGATGCCAAGTCATGCAATGACCATGAATAATAAATCATGAAATCACGCATTCAAAGACAACGACACAAAGACGACATCTCTCACGGTAAATGAAACGCACTAGCACCGTGTACATGGCAAGTATGATTAAAAGGCATCCACGGGATAAGACATTTCCCTGAACGCTATACGATTCAATTCATTTCGTATATGTGCACTAATTTCCTCCGGTAGGACGACGATAATAATACGGTCCTAGTCTAAATCTGGCCAGAATCCCGGAATCGCATTTTCCAGTTCGACATGCGATAAACATTTCGCATCAAAGACTCGGTCAATCAAATGACGCCGAGTACCCCAAATTCGGTAGAATAATTCACGAAAGAGGCGGAAAAGAGCACAAGCCTCATAACAAGCGGTACGCTACATGCAAATAACACCACCTCGCAAGTACACAACATTTGACGGCCGGGTCGATCAACGCATGCGTTCGCCTCCCAACAACGTCGTCATTCCCCAACTAAACATGCATACAAGCATCAAGGATACACCCCATCGCTCCGACATTCCAGTCTAACGAGTATAAGGGTGTAGCCGGGAAATGTGAGTACAAAGCACATAGGAAATTTGTGCTCAAACCGTAACATTTGTAAAAACCGACTCAAAGTGGGAACATACCAAAAACCGTCACAAAACATTAGAATAGGGAATCATATAAGTTTAAATATGATAAACATGAGTCAATACATGATACATAAGCATTAGAACAAGTTTATGAAGCATAATGAATAAAAACATAGATCACCTCTCCAAAACAACGTTGTTTGGAAACCAACGAAAACAAGGGTCCACTTCAAACGGTCATAACTAGAGTTCTAGACATGGGAATGCAGAAATTCAAAGTGGAGGTGATAGCTTATCCTCTTACGGTTCCAACGAGATGTCACACGCCCAAAACAACAAGTAACGAAGGGATATGATCATTTTACAAAAACGGGTCAGTGCAGGAAAAATTCTGTTGGCAGCGGGTGACGCGGCCTGCGTCTTCCAACGCAGCCTGCGTCCTTCACGGGTTTCAAGGACGAACAAAAATCGACATGTTATCAACAACAAAAACCTCATTTATCATTACAAATCATCAATTCTCATATCAATTAACAACTAACAACATCCATCAACGACAAAACAAGTCATAAGCTTACTAACCATAATCTACATACGGTTTCTATCCTAGAAATCACATAAAACACGTAAATGATATCGAGTAACCCTTCACCGTTACCTTTACGCGTCTTTAATCGATTACTAAGCTTTCCTAGTAGTCTCCACCTACAAGTAGGTAATAAAAGATGAATATATTTCACCTTGAGAAAGACGGATAATTTAAAAAGCGAGAAAGACGATGATTTTAATATCAAAACGGATAGAGGAAGGTAATAGGAGAAGAATGAGACGAACTTACGTGAATTCTATCAAGGAACGAAAGAGCTAGGATGATTCAAAGATCGAAAAATGCTATGGAGGCAAGGGTGTGATTTCTTAAGGAGGAAGAAAAGTTTTGGTTTGTGTTGAAATGAATTAGGTTAAGGTTAGAAGGGAGTATAAGTAAAGGGTGAGTCGGAAAAGTCAATGAAAGTCAAAGGCGGTTCAAAAGTCAAGAAAAGTCAAAGACGACTTAAAATTCAAGAAAAGTCAAAGACGACTTAAAATTCAAGAAAAATCAAAGACGACTTAAAAGTCAAGAAAAGTCAAAGACGATTTAAAATTCAAGAAAAATCAAACTCGCCTTAAGACGGGATTCTCATGGAATCTCGCGGAAATTCCAAATACGAACTCGGAAATTCTAAATTCGACTCGGAACATAAAATTCTAAATTAAAACTTAAATTTGCTGAAAAGATTTCGTAAAATATTTCTACTAGAAAAATAGGGTACATTTCCGGGTGTTACATTATCTAACGAGTATCTGGGTTTTGCGATTTTGATTTCTAAACTAATAAAAAGCATAAATGAAAACAAAATAAAAGCAAATTAAAATGAAAACAATAAAGCAAGTGATGAATTAACAATGATGAAAAGAGTCTACGGAAGTAGGTTCACACATGTAGATTGACATATTGATGAGATTGGATTTAGAACATGCAAATAATTCATTGTGAGTTCGTAAGAATGATGTGTTCATTACAATCATAGATCAAATGGTCTAGCAGGCTTTTAGGCAATTTACTAGGTCTTATTCTACCATGTCATGCCTTGTCTATTCAATTCACGGATTTCTAAGACTCTTTATATGACGATAATAACGAAGCTAAATTAACAATCTAGGGAAACAAAATGATTACAATGATATTGAATTTGAATCTAAAATAACATGGATGGAAAATAACAATCAAATAAGAAACATAAAGACTTTAAACAAAAGATAAAATAGGAATACCTAGATGACGATCAACAATGATAATGACAACAATAATAGAAATTCCTTGCATAGAATAGACGATCCACGAATTACAACGCTTGAACCACTTAAAGTAGATTACAAAGATGAAATTCTTATTGATCTAGGCTAAGGATTTGATGTAGAAAAGACAGAAATAAACTAAGAAACTAAAGACAAAAAGAAGAAGAAAATGAGAGAAGAGAGGCTAGGTCTCCCTCCTCCTAATCTAGGGTTTTTGTAAAGAGAAGTGTAGAAGAGAATTGTGTGAAGTATGGAGAGATACTTGTTGATATGTGGTGGCTGAGGCATCCTTTTATAGCAGTAGGATTTCGTGGGGAAGGAGTCATGCTTGATCACATAGGACAAAAATGAGGAAGTCGAAGCAAAAGCTCGGATCAGCAGGGATACCCGATCGGGTACACCACTTACCCGATCGGGTAAGTTGCCGTCTTGGTCAATTGACCTTCGTTTCATCTCCCCTTGCATATGACTTGACTTTCGTTATCCCCCTTGACCTCTTGAGTCGGGTTTGTTGATAGGGTTGGATGTAAAATGATGAATTCTTCGCCTAACTGATCGATCTTCCGACAACTGCGAAACCGTCTTTACTTCTTCTCTCTTTCGAATCAGTGAACCTTCTTGAAATGCCTTTGACTTGGTCAAGCTTGCTTCTTCAAATCGCCGGGTTCTAGGTAAATGCTCGGGAATATAGAAAAAGGGTGTAGAAACGTCACTTTCCCTATGTAACACCCTCAAATTTGCGGAAAGAAAAAAATTAATTTAAATAAATAAAAGATGAGAATACGTTTCTAATAGGTTCCCTTAGTGAAAATCGGTAAGTTTTTAAAACCGGAACCTACTATTAAATATATTCATCATAACGAAGGTGTCTTAAATAAAATGGTTCATAACAAAAAGGAAATAATATTGTAACAACCCGAAAAGTACCCAATTTGTCTAAGTAAAATATCTTATGGATACTTTTCAGCAGACTTAAGTTTTTAAAATAGAATTTATTGTTTCGAGTCATATTTTGAAATTCCGAGTTCGTATTTGGAATTTCTGAGAGATTTCATGAAAATCCCGTTTTTAGTCATCTTTGACTTTTCTTGACTTTTAAGTCGTCTTTGACTTTTCTTGACTATTTAAAGTCGTCATTGACTTTTCTTGACTTTTAAGTCGTCATAAAATTTTCTTGACTTTTAAGTCATCTTTGACTTTTCTTGATTTTTAAGTCAACTTTGACTTTCGTTGACTTTTTCCGACTCGCCTTGTAATTTTGAAGACCGAAATTTTATTTAAAAAAATAATATTTTTAATTTATTTTTATTTAGATTTATTAGAATTTATGATAATTTAATAAAATTATTTGGAATTTATTCGGAATTTATAATAAGGTTTTACGGTTTAAACCCGAGCATCATTTAACTATTCCCGAGTCATCGTAAATCCCGAAACAAACCCGAAACTCGACTTTGGCATGAGTCACGCGCCTATGTCATCTTTTTCCACTCACCTTAAGATCTTTTGATTAATATGATTAAACTAATAATAATATCTAAGATATTTACAACTTTATCGATCCGTCCGTTTAAATTACGCAAATCGAGCAAAATCAGACCCGGTTCCTATCTATTTCACACGGCTCTTCCACCTCTCTTAAGCCTTGATATTTTCATTTCTTTTGATTACAATAACATAATATCTTGATAATTGATTTAATTAACTTAATATTTAATCAATTACCGTAATATAATTATTAAACCCGAGTCAATTCCGTAATAACAA
>JAIUZE010004981.1:0-54628 GCA_022085475.1 Heliosperma pusillum
TAATAATAATAATAATAATAATAATAACAATAATAATAGTAACAATAATAATAATAATAATAATAATAACAATAATAATAATAATAATAACAATAATAATAACAATAATAATAACAATAATAATAACAATAATAATAATAACAATAATAATAATAATAATAATAATAATAATAATAATAATAATAATAATAATAATAATATATAATATATAATATATAATATATAATATATATTTATATATATCATTATAATTATGTTACGGAGTACATATTAGTTATGATTCACATAATCAAACTTTTCCTAAGTTTAGAATCATGATTAATATGAGGAAATTGAACTAAAGTCATCTTACTCGGCAATATCCTTGACCATGAGATTGAGAACCGGAAGTGAGTCAAACCGATTTTTTTCATTAACTTTATATCATCCTGAACAAAAAAAAAAGTATAATCATTAATTCTATATTATTACTCTTGGCAACTGCTACAAATAAATATTCTCGATTTTACAAATCATTTTGAATAGGTTCAACTAAAAAAACATCTATAGTAAGTTTTTAGACACCTAAAATTAATTCACTGGAATATTTGAGAATAATAGTTTCTATGATAAGTTAGAGTAATAATTTTGCTCCTTTATTTTGCAAGAAGTAAACAATATAGGAACCTAAGAAGTTACTTGATGGAAAAAATCACATATCAATATTTTAGTTAAATGTGTAAATTTTGTAACTATAAGATGTTCCACGTTCATTTTAGGCAAATATTACGAGGTAATATAACGTGTGGAGAAAAATGAAAGTAGTATAGAAAATGTGGAGTGTTAAGTTATAAGAATCACAAATGATAAACTAATAAGAAAAGTTTAACATATTTGTTAAATTGCCATTTTAGAAGATGTAGAAAATAGTTTAGACGTAGCGGAACTCGGGATTACTTGTTACACGTCATCTGTTTTTCTATTTGGATTTTTGGAGGTATAAGATTTAAAACTTTGATCATGTGCAAATAATATTAAACAATATTTTTGAGGATACGTTTCTTATAAAACTTTTATTTCTTATAAATCTTGTATTTCAACAAGTGGATGAAAGATGGTTAAAATGGCACATTGGACAGCATGTATAAAATATATGGGTGAAACAATGCATTGGAGGGAGCACTAACTTAACATAGGTAATATTAAAAAAAAATAGGAAAGTTAGATGCCTAGTTGCTAGAAAAAAGAAAGAGTGAATTAAAAATTTCATAAATTGAAAAAAAAGGTTGTTTGTTTGGCTAACTAAAACCACTGATTTACTGTTTTTACCATATATTGTTAAGTTGTATGTAGTAGAGAAAATTGATTATCAAGCCCTTTCTAGGAAACTGAAAAGTTTCACGTTAATTCAACACATGCATGTCTACCAAACTGCGTTTTTTTTTTTCCTAACATTTTTCATATATTCATGTGTTTAAATTAAAATTCATTAAAATTTAATTTGCAAGAAGACATCGTCGCTTAATTTTTCTCATACCTTATAACGGTGGTAGAAGTCAACACTCACATTACCATTAGAAGCGTCCCAAACAGTTTCTACAATAACATGACCAATACATATTGATTTAGAGATAATGAAAAACCTTAACACAAATTTTATGTTAGTTAATTGTCATTAACCTTGAAGAAGGAAAACAACCTGGATTTTTGTAAGTGTAATAATCCCAATCATTAGGTCCTTTTCCATCGATATTTGTTGCTCCTTCAATCTGATAGAGAAAAATTTAAATAATTAAAAATAGTTAATAGCGTAATTATATTTGCTAAAATAAATTATATTATATAAATTTTCCCTACTTTAATATGATTGAAGAAAAACGTATGTTTATCTTGATGCCTTTAAGATATTGTAGTCATTTTATTTATTTTAATTTTATCGATAAACTGTACTATACTCCCTCCAATTAAGAGTTTTCTTCGCTTTTCTTTTTGGCACAATAATTAAGGAAATAAATTTGGACACACAAAATACACTAGCCCACATCCAATTAAGTGTTTATTCATATGTTAAATGTTCGACATGTTGATTTTGTCCCTGTTAGTCAACACAACTTGTGTAACAACTTGACCACAGCATTAAAGACACGTGAATGCAGAATTATAGATAAGGCACGAGCATCACGTAAGTAGGTTGAAAAGGAAAGATCATTGAAAAAGCACAAGACTCAGGTAAATATTAAAAAAGGTAAAAAGGTAAGGTAGATTTGATAACTTATTGATGTATTGTTTAATTGGTATATAAAGGCAAAAAAATAATGTGTTTTCTCTCAAGTGTCAATGGGTTGTAAAGTTTGTAGAATAGATTTTGGATAACTATTTGTTTCATATTAGGGAAATTTATTTCACTTTCTCTTATTTATTTTTGAAATTCAAACTTCTGAGTAATAGTCTTATACTTATATATCATGATTTGTCCTAAATTTTGTTGTATATTTAACCTCAAATTAACTATTAGTGATCACTTCTGAGTATTACGATGAACGACAAAACTTTAATAAGAAAACCTGCATCTACCCCGTGCATTACACGAGTAACAAAACAAGTTACTCACTTTATTTAGAAACATTGATGCATAAAATATACCTGATACGCGGAAGAACTTGCTCCAAACATAAAATCTTGTGAAAAACTAGATCTACTAACACCAGTAGCATCTGAATTCATAAACTTCCCGAGCATGACCAACGAGAGAACAATTCTAACCAAAGGAGTCGCCATGGTTTGCAAAAAACTCTTAAACAAACTTGTTCTATGATCTCATACATAGGTATCATAGCTTGCCTTTTATAGGGGATAGTGATTATTACGGAGTACTACATACATCATACACAACTAAGTCGTTACAATTACCTATTTAATGGAAGAATGTTATTATGTCAATATAAATTAACTTTTGCTCAAGAACGTTTATTAGTAACTCCACTCAAACATCACATTAACTAGTAACAAGAAATTTTATTTATTACATTTATTTTAGTGTTATTATGATTCTTATTTTTTTGAAAAAAAAAAATCATAATAATTACTGACGATTAGAAGTTAAAAGTCATCCTTCAGTTGTAGAATAAAATTATTCACGTGTACAAAGATTGACAATTTTATTTAGATCTTGTTAACATTATCCAGATATAAATAGTTGTACCCTCCTTTTTTTTAACAACAATAAAGCAGTTTTTATTTTTCAAAGCCGACCTTATGAATATTCAATCGTTTGGACAAACTGAACCCCCAAAAGTTTGGGCGCCCAAAGCTTAAGTTTCATTACATATTATACTTATTAACAGAGGATAGATAATGTTCAAGATTTGAAATAGTCGTATGACCTATCCCTTTATTCATAGGTGTTTTCGATCGACATTGAATGCCTACACTTTTTTTGTACATAAATTAATTTAAGGACCCCGTGTATTACTGTATCCTTTGTGTGTGTTTTTTAGCTCAAACGAGAGCATTTATATCGCGGTTGAAAAACGTACCCTCAACTTCATGGTTAGAGTAAGAGAGCTCTTACCACTTGAGCAAACTCTTGTTCTCACTGAATCCTTTTGCTGTGTGTACATTATCTCAGTGGAATAACCGAGTCAGTATGGCCCTAAGCTAGCAAATGGGCTCATAACGTAATTTTGTAGTGCTTTACACTCAAGATAGAATAGATATTAATATTTTTTTTTCCTGGTTAATCATGCTTAAGTTCGTCTTAACTAAAAACCTCTCACAATTGTCTCTTATTTACTTATGTATTTTTATTCAGGGGTGAGAGACATCTTAAATTATGACAATATTATAACAACCCGACCCACCACAATTACAACACAACCTCAATAAGATGGTATGTGCACCTTTTGGCCCATTTTTCGTCCTCATGTAAGCCAAAAGCACAATACCCTTGTTGCTAAGTGGTGGGTGGAATCTATTATAAATATATCATAAGCTTCTTATTTATCCCATGTGAGACAACTTTTCTCTCAATCTCTTTTGAGTGTTACATATATTTAGCAAGAATTAATGTTGTCTTTATATTTCAAAAATACTTAAATTTTGATCTTTTTTTATTTTAGTTGATGATGCCAAAAACAGGTTATATAGGTGTAGATACCTGTATCCGTCGATACAAGCATTTATAGAAATACCGCCAAACACTCGATGATGATAGGACGACATGTACTTCTCGTTTGACATCGTCATTATTTGTGGTTCGTTTTTACGACATGGAATTGGCGTTGTCGTTGCATTCTTATTGATTTTTAATGAAATTTAAAATTAACTTCCGTCTCAAATAAATTCATTTTAATTCATTATTAATTTGAGTTTCTTATGTATTTTATTGAAAATAGAATTGATATTCGAAAAATCCAAGTTGAAAAGCCACCTTTGATTTCTTTCATTTTACCGTCTCATTTTTGTTTAAAACGATGTTTTAAAACAAGTTTATAAATTCAATTTTACGACGATCTTTTGAGCTCGTTTTAGAGTCACTATGGGCCCAATTTTTGATGCGATTTCGACTCAACCTTACCCCCTTTTTGTCTAGTGTTCAAGCCCCCTCACCAACACTCCTTAATCCCCATTTTCGGGCCCCAAAACACCCCCAAACCAAGCCAAAACCGCAGCCCATCCCCTTGTTTCGCGTAGCCCAAACCAACCCCATAACAGCTCTAATCGACCCTAAACCGACTACTCATTAACCCTAACTCATACCCCTACATTCATACCCATGTCAGCTACCTTACCCACAGATAAAACCCCTCCCAAAATCCTAGAAGAAACCAAAATCAGCAACAACAACGCAACGGTCCATGACTGCTTCCTCTCTCTAAAAACCTAATTCTAACCCTCCAAACTCCTCAATATAAACCCCCTAATACATCTATTAACAACCCTTAGAATCCCATTACAAGTTACCTGCATTAACCTGTTCCGTTCGCGCGCGGCTGCAGCTACTTCACAAGCAAATTTCACTTAACTCCGAGATATTTAGAAGAAAATTGCTCATAAGTGTTTATTAGTATACACACTCATATTGTGTGGATACCGGTAGAGGCGCTACACTTGGAGCATTATTGTGAGACGGTCTCACATATTATATTATCATTTAAGGATCTGCAATTCGGGTTTATTATACTTCTTATATTAGCATCTTATTGGAATTATTCCGCATCCAAGTAAGTTTTCTAATCATGCTTTTTTGTTTTATCTTAATACTTAACATGCATAAGATATTGAAAAATCTGTAATTCAAATCTGTTGAAAATCGTAACAAAACCATTCAGTGGTATTAGAGCGAACATGTATTGTTAATTATTAGATTAAAAGGTTTTGCCTTAAGATATAACTGTTGTATCTATGCGATTGTTCTAGTATTTTTAGATTGGGGTTTTTTTCTAAAATTGAATTAGTTCAATTATATGTAATTGTTGTATGTTGTGAAATATTAAATTTAGAGTTGTATCATGTATGATATTGCATTGTATCATAATATTTGATATTATGATGAATTCGTTTAATTTGATTATAAGGAACCCTAATTTTATTGATTTAAGAAAACCCTAATTTGTTGTTAGAAACCTAATTTTAAGATTGTCTTAAAATCCCAATTTGATTGGATCTAATTAGATAAGATATGTAACAAACCCTAATTTGATTAAAGGATTAAAGTGTTTAATTACGTGTGTAATGCTTGTCGGAGTTTGGCTTTAAAATAGTGTTTTTCAAGTGTAAACATCGTTTAAACAAGACTGCAACGCAGATCGGTGTTTTTAAGCCAAATTATGACGTCTTGATAGGAATTTCAGGTCTTTTTTGGTTAAAAATTATGATTTTTGTTTTTTCATAATTGTTTTGGGGATTTAATCAATTTGATTGATTGGTTGCTACAATGGTTGTATTGATTTATGTTTGAATCTTTATTTGTTGTATGCATACCCAATATGATATCATCTTCTACCTATATTATTACGTTTTGACATAAGATGTTTAAAAACTACAATTTTGAATTGTTGACGATTATGAATCACTTATAGAGATCTTAACATGACTTGTTCTAATTTACAAATGCTTGTATACTACATTTGTGAAATGTGATGTTTAAGAAATAATTAAAGCTTTGAGTGTAAATTAAAACGGCTAGGTTCTTTCCCTAAGAGAACTAGCATTTAATCAATTAATGCTTGTATATTACATTTGTGAAATGTGATGTTTAGGACCTTTGACATGTTTGACTCCAACTTCCCTCAATTAAAATATTAAGTAAAGCCCTTCCAAATTAACGACTTAGAAACTTATATCGTTGGAAGTATTGTCTGCCAAAGTAGAGTACTCCTTCTAAGTAAGTTGAACAGGTGGATAACAGTTACCCACACGTGAGATTTGGTCCACTTAACCAAGTTATCAAAACTGTGACACCCTCAAATTTGCGGAAAGAAAAAAAATAATTTAAATACATAACGAAGGGTGTCATACATAAAAAGGTTCATTACAAAAGAAAATTTATATTATACATAAAAATTATACAAGACGGGAGACATATCTCCCGTATAAATACGGAAATAAAAGAGTGTATAATAATATACAATCTAAGAACCGAATATAGGTTCAAGGTAAATACTTCCTCGCTAGCTCTCAATGTACCCAAATATGCATCACCCACTTTCGACCTGCATTAACTATAACAAACGGAAGCCACAGTCATTGGGGAGTAACTCCGAGTTCTCCCAGCCACGAAATGTCGAGTTTAATAAAACATGAATAACATCAAAGCAATGTATATGAACAATACAAAACTTTAACATATATGATATGCTTTTCATGTTATGAAACAGATAACTAACAATTAACCTAGCATGTGAAAGCTATCATGTGAAACCGATAAGAAACTATAACTCGAGGTAGGGAAGCTGGTATGCTAGCTCAGAGGTTCCTCTCAGAAACATGGACGTGATACACTCAAACCCTAATCCAACATAATATCATGTGAATCAGTTAACAACCGTTAATCCAAACTCTATCAACCTTAGCCGGCTTGCATCTCACCTTCTAAGATTCATAAAATCATACAAACATGAAAGACCAATCCGTCTAGAAACAGGCATAAGTTCTTAGGACCGTCAATAGTCGACTTCTGTAACTCGAGTCTATACCACAAGGTAGGAAAACATCCTCCTAGACTGATCAGACCTACCGACAACAGCTATTCCATTCCCCGTCCCATGACATAACCGTCTATGAGAAACTCTACTAGGCGACCCCCTAAGCAGAGATGCTAGTACTTAAGCTGGCTCCAGTCCCAAAACGGATCAGGCAGCCATGCCCCGACTTGGATATAAACCCACCAAGCCGAGACACAAAAGCTATCAACAAGTGAACATATACTCGTTAAAGACAGTACCTGCCTATCAATGTCATGGTCCACGCTACTCATTTAGAATTAGAATGGTCAGACGCCCGATATCTCATAATTCTCTATGGGTACTTTAGTCAACACGACATCTATCATACAATCAAACCGTCACAGGAACAACCGCCTATCATGTGACTAATTGCATATAAATCATATTCAAATAACATATCGCCTCATATCTACTAAGGCTATTTCATTAATTAAATACAACCTTATTTGAAGACAAATCCCCGACCCGAGTCACGCGACGGGTCATCAGTCAAATCGGGGCTGACTAGATCTTAGTTTGACCAAACCCGTTGGATCAAACCGGCTAGAAACAGAGTCTTTATCACATAGACATAAAATCAACATATTCATTACATGTTATTTTAATAAAGCTTCTAACATGTGAATTATTAAATCTTACGTAAAACCCCGCTTGACGTAAAGGATATCAAAATAAACTACGATCTCGTCTTATAATTTCTAACATGTGAGAAATAATAATTTTATGAAAAACCTTTTTACTTAAATATTTTACTTATTAACATTTCCCACTTGCTAAATATTACAAAACACGATAAAAATGACGATAACTCAAAAACCGTCACAAGTCCCAAAGTGGGACCCACGGGCTGAGTTGGGCCGGACCCCACATGGGCCTGGATGGGCCCACGGCCTGTTTTGGGCTAAAATGGCTGTTTTCCTTTAAATTTCTAAAACCGTTTCTTAAAAATTCCCGCATGCTTTAACATATTTAAAACCCGTCAAAACAACAACATAACAATCAAACATCGACACAACCCAAAGACCAAAACCCGGACCCACCATGGACCAACCCAGACCAAAACCCGGACCCACCAAGGACCAACCCAGACCGGGTCTGAACCGGCCTGGACCGGCTGGTTTGGTCCGGTTCACCACCACCACTATTTCCGCCTACCACAAAACAACAACCAACCCCAAATTCAACTTAATTCTAACATGTTTTAATTAATCAAACACCCATTTTAACAACCAATTTAACCATCCATCATACAAAATCATTATTATGAACAATCATCCAAATTCACCAAGAACACTAACAACATAAAAATTCCATACAACATAAAAACCATCCAACTTATCATGTTACTACTAAAAGTCCATAAATCATAATAACATGAACCAAAAACAAAAGATGAACCAAAAATAAAGAAAACCAAAGCTATGTAACATATATCCGTCGAGTAACTCGGAATCGTTACCTTAGCTAGTAAAATCAATTAGCACGAAAATAAGAAGTAAAGAAAATTAAGCAACCCGTCTTCTAATCTTCTCCTAAAATATACGAGTCACCAAACTCGTCTTCAAAATCTTCCCCTATCAGAAATGACAAGAAAAACATTATTAGAATTAAAACTTGATTTTCCATAATTAAAGTGTTGAAAACGATTTTGACGGAATTGAAAATAAACCGTACTTGAAGATGGAGAGCGAAGAGGAGATTCTAGAAATATAAGTTAGGACGGATTTAATTAAGAAATGACGGTTTTATGATGATTTTGCTCAAGAACGACGAAGAACAAATGAAGAACGACGAAGAACGAATGAAGAACGATGAAGAACGATTAATTAGATCTTAATTTGATTGATTGTAAAATGAAAAGAAAAGTGTGCAGTGGAGTAGGAAAAGAAAGAAAATATCAAGGCTTAAGAGGGGAAAAAGAGACGTGTGAAATGGAGAGGAATCGGTTCTGTTTTTACGCGATTTGCGGAGTTTAAGTTGACAGACCGATAAAGTTACAAATATCTTAGATATTTTTATTAGTTTAATCATATTAATTAAAAGATCTAATATGAGTGGAAAAAAAAGTGACATGGGGCGTATGACTCATGTCAAAGTCGTGTTTCGGAACTTAAGTTGATCCGGGAATAGTTAAATGACGTTTGGGTTAAAACCGTAAAAGTTATTCTTTAAATTCCGAATAAATTCAAAATAATTATATTAAATTATGATAAATCTTAATAAATCTAAATAAAAATAAATCAAAAATATTATTTTTTTAAATAAAATTTCGGTCTTCAAACTTATGAGGCGAGTCGGGAAAAGTCAACGGAAGTCAAAGTTGACTGAAAAGTCGAGAAAAGTCGAAGATGACTTAAAAGTCAAGAAAAGTTTAGGACGACTTAAAAGTCAAGAAAAAGTCAATGACGACTTTAAAAAGTCAAGGAAAAGTCAAAGACGACTTAAAAGTCAAGAAAAGTCAAAGATGACTAAAAACGGTCTTTTCATGAAATCTCTCAGAAATTCCAAATACGAACGCGGAATTTCAAAATAAGACTCGGAACAAAAATTTCTATTTTAAAAACTTAAGTTCTACTGAAAAGTGTTAGTAAATATTTTTACTAGAAAAATTGGGTACTTTTCGGGTTGTTACAACCACACTTAGCTCAAAATAGAAAGAGGGAACAACATGATTAATTGAATGGAGTATATTTTTTAGGAAACAAAGTCAAGGCGAGACAGGTCAAAGAAGCAAGACGAGTTTAATAGCGGATAACAAAGTAAAAAAAAAATCAATTTATAAAGCAAAGTCATCTCAATATTAACCTTGACCATATCCTATCATCACCATTCACCATCACTTGATCAGCATTTCCTCTTCATCAAACCCCAATTAAACTACACGTCACCATTAAAACTTCCACTAAATCTCCATTAACAACCACGTTAAACTCGGAATCCATGTCCCCTATCTACCGCCCATCACAATCGTTCTACTCGCACCATTACACCCATTCTCTCAAGTCCAAACCCAGTCTCGATCACCGCATGCCTCACCTCCTCCGTCAATTTTTGCGACCATAGACAACCAAGAGCGTGCTCCTCGATTCATAACACCCATGCAGCGCTTCAATCGAGCCATGTCAATCAAGCCACCATGGCTCGAGTTCCTATCGTTCCTCCCCTGCTCCACCACCCATCAACCACTTCCACTTCTCCGACGCCAACCAGCAGCAGCGGCGGCACCAACAGAAAAATCGAGCCACCATAGCTCGAACAGTCGACCAGTCTCGCTCAAAAGCCGACACATCAACATCATAATTCGATCACTCCCCTTCCATCTACATTAACCCATCGATGCGGAGCAACACCAACATCAACCTCCAATTCGCAGCTGAAATGAAACTATCGAGCAAAGATCGAGGCAGCTAACCCATAATTCCGTTGGGTGAAATTAATTTAGCTAGTTAATTGGGTCCAAGATTGAATCTTTATGTAAGCAATTTTTAGATTTACTCTAAGTTTGTATGAATTTCTCTTTTCTCATTTTTCGTTTATGTTATTTATTATCAACTTCTCATCTTTTATTAGTTTAATGGTTAATTAGTTCAAGTTTTTATCTTTCTTACTTTAATCATGTTTATTATTACATTGTTAGTAGTGGATAATTTATTTAGTTTAGTTTTCATGATTATTAGCGATTAGTCTTTTGTTAGAGGGAAATGAATTAAGATTCTTGAGTTAGCTCCATTAAACTTTCTTTTTACCATTTTAGAGACTAGAATTAATCTTCCAAGGGTTCGGTGAAATATTCGGTTAGGGTGATAATTCGACTCGGGTAATTATAAATTTGACCGATTAAGAAATTTCGAGGTCAACACCCCTCTTTAGATGACCTTCTTGGCTTAGGAAATTAAGTTAAGGGTTGGTTGGGTTAGCTCAAATCGAAAGACTGTCTCACTCTCTTTCTCGTTACCTTTTATAGGTTGGATAGTCTTTCTCGTTCTATGAGTTAGTGACGAGGCTTAAAAGCGGTGTCGCTAATTCCGCTAATTAGCTACGATCAAATAACAATTTATAACTCCTAAACAAACACAAACTATCTTAGAAAAAGGTAGTAAAATGGTAAGAATAGGGTCGAACCCAAGAGAAGGCGGTAATGACTAAATAAATCTAATCTAGACTCTTGCAAAATGCCAATTAACAAAACTAAATACCAACTAATTACTCTAATCACAAATTAAGATACTAATTAAAACAAAAGCTTAAATTAATTACAAACTATGATATTCACAATGACAAAACATGTAGGATAACATATAGGGAGAAAGTTTGACATGAGAATTGATTAGCAAGTCTAAAATTACCAACAAAAACTAAAGATTCAAATATTCAAATATGGAGAAACAACTTAGTGTAATTTTCCCAAGTTCCCCCCACAATTAACAAAGTAAAGACTCTTCCTTTCCTCTCTTCTCTAATTATCTAATACAAGTTTCTAAGAAATTAGCCAACATGGATTAAACCAACCAAGGATTGACCCTTTACAACTAAATTTACACCCATTAAAACATGAGCCCAAATCAAAGATGCAAGCTTTATGAACAAAACCAAAGAAACAAGCTAGAACTATGTAATAAAACACTAAACCATGTTCTAATTACAAAATAAACCAAATTCCACTCAAAAGGTTCTAACTTTAAACCAAAGTTACAATCTTTCAAGTTTACTTCAACACAATCAAGACAAATTAACCAAATTTATCTAGACAAAGCAATAATTAAACAAACACTTGCTAAGATGGTTAGTCTCAACAACAATTCATTCAACAATGGAATTTAAACATAAGAAAATGGAATTAAATAGAGAAGAAGTGGTTCAAAAGGTCTTACAATGCTAAAAGGAGATAACTTGTTCCAATTACACTAAGCAATGGAAAATTAGCTACCCATAATCCAAATATTACAACCCATTATGAAGTTCAATCAAATTACAAAACCAAAATGAAGAACAAAACTAGAGAGAATTCTAATGTGTTGTATTGTGAAAATGTTGTATCAAATGTTGTGTGTTTCTCTCTCTACAATTTGGCTCTTTTATACCCTTGGTCCGAAAACCTAGGGGCCTTGAGAAAATGGGCTTCAAAAAGACAAGACGGAGAATGAAGGAACGCGTGCCTGAGACCAGGACGCTGGCAGCGTCCATGGACGCTAGTAGCGTCGTGTGGACGCTGGCAGCGTTCCCTAGCGCTGACAGCATGTTTCATGCTGCCAGTTTTTCCCTTGGTTGAGCGCCTTGACTTTCGTTGACCCTTTGAATTCTAGTCCCGCCTTGACTTTCGTTGACCCTTTGAATTCTAGTCCCGCCTTGACTTTCCTTGACCCTTTGGACTTGGTCTTCTTGCATTGATGATTTGTTTGTAGCCCACTCCAATTATCGGGTTTGGGTCTCGGGTCTCGGGTTTGACTTTGACTTTTGTTGACTTCCGGGTTTGACTCTAAAAGTTGACTAAAAATACTAAATAACAACATAATTACAATGACTAAGGTTAGCATAAAACGATGCTAACAACCCGTAAAAAGTATAATAAACGAACCTAATAAATACTACTAGACACAACACAATTTGGTGTTGTCAGTTAGCGATTGGACCCGACTCTCTAATTCCCCCTAAATCCCTTAATTAGTCATTTTTATCTACTTCATTGTTTGCTTGCTTATTCTATTCATTATTTTAGTTGTCTTAGAAAACACAAACTTTGAAATTGTCAACTAGACTCAACCCAACCAAAACCAATTTACAAATTACAACTGTCTCTGTGGATCGATCTCCTTACCCTATTACATTAATTAGTTTGGTTCCGAGTTTTATAAATATTGTTTGGTCGAGGGGTGCGCGACAAGCCGGCAATCCCTTCACCGGTAAGAGGTTCAAGATCGATTCAAACGGTTCACAAATTTTGGTTGACATTCTCATTCGAATTAATATAATTTAATTTATATTTGGTTTGGACGATTTTATTTATTTTAAATTGGTTTAAATTTTATTTGAGGAAATACTTTCTATATACCAATTTGTTATTTAAATTCATTATTAACAAATTAACAGTTATTTATTTAAATTCATTATTTTGAGGTTTGATTTACGAAGTTCGTTCTTTCCTCACTCGTTTCTCGTCTTCGTTTTGGCATGAAGTTGAGCTCGATTGAATCCTAATTTTTT
Source organism: Heliosperma pusillum (assembly GCA_022085475.1). Classification (NCBI taxonomy): domain Eukaryota; kingdom Viridiplantae; phylum Streptophyta; class Magnoliopsida; order Caryophyllales; family Caryophyllaceae; genus Heliosperma; species Heliosperma pusillum. The sequence continues at coordinate 13,407 of JAIUZE010004981.1, forward strand.
TTTTCCAAGTGGCCCACGTCTTATGCCATGTAAATCTATGCAAAAATAAGCCCAAACCCATGCACCCATAAGACATACACACGTTTAAAAACAACCCCGAACAACCAGCCCAACTCGCATGACCAAAAACCCAATCCGCCATCTTAATCCAAATACAACATTATAACACACGACTCCCTCCTTCGTACTCCCATCTTGACCCAAGCAAGCAATCACCTCAAAAGATCATGCAAATACCTCGAAAACTAGCTCACAATCCTACCTCAACATACTTTCCATAAAACTCAAATTCTTATTTCCTTATCCTACAAGGTTTCTACTACTGTAAAACTTATAATCTTCCCACTCCTCCCTATAAATATACCCTTATTCGTCAACAAACATAGTTTTCACAATTCAAACATAAAATCCAAGCACAAACCCAAGAAAAAAGCTCTAAAAACTCGGAGCACAAAACACCCCTATTTGAACCTATAACACAACTACCAACATCCCCATTTCAAGACAACGTAGGCCACCCTTACACAACGACCACCACAATAACCACCCTCATTGTGCCTTCATCGCAGCCTACAAATCTACCTTAAATTCCACCCAGAAAACCATCCTAGGTCATCTTAAACCCTCTTACAAAACCACCGACTTCCCCAGAATACCCAGAAAACACCAATTACCAGCCTATTTCTAAAGCCAATCGAAAAACCATGTCATCCCAATACCATCGCTCAAAGTCTCATAGCTTACTCTACAATGTCATCTACCCTTGCACAAAAATTCGACTGATGACAATATCAAAGCACCTTAAAAACTGTGCGTTAAGGTGTCTAGTGCATCATTTTAAAAATAGTGCCTCGTCAGTTGTTCAGTGAGCAAAGTCCGTTGAAGTGGAGGGTAGCAACTGTCGCAACTCTACCTACGCTGAAACTGCGCAAGAGTCGACAAGCATACCCCACCAAAAAGCATTTAAACAGGAACATGTGACCCAAGAAGTCCATATCTGTATTCTCTCACCTGAACGAAAAAAGAACGAGGAGAATGACTAACCGGCAGCCTAAAGAGCGGTTGTAGGGAGAAGGGCATCCTCGCATGCCTAACAACCCTCTATTTTGAAATATTAGAAAGACAAAGGTTCCGAGAAAGAGGATGCCAAAATCAAAATTCGGTAGGGCGACTAATCCGAGCGACCACCATGCCGCGTGAGAAAGCAACATGGAGATGTGGGACGTGGATAATGTCGTAAGGTGCTAGTGTTACTGGTTGCCATTGTTAAGCTGGCACACTCGTGGTTCGGAAGCTTGCTCAACAAGTTGATCAGATCGTATGAGAGTTTGCGTAACAACTTCAAGAACCAGTACGTTGGCAATAGAAGGCGAAGGAACAATGATCGAAATGTTGACTCGTCGAATGGTGAGAGCATCAAGAACTACATTCATCGCTTTGACCTTGAGAGCCAAAAACTCCGAGGCCCCGCTTCGGAGATGGCGGTGTTCACCCACGCTCGCAAAGGATGGCCCTCTCAAGAGCGAAATGGTAACTAAGACACCAAACAGTTTCGACGAGGCTCAAGAGATGGCAGATGGATACATAAGAGAGGAAGAGTACCAGAGAAGATTCGCAACAAACGACACCTCCTCGGTAAGAAGCACAAGTCGGACAAGGAATCGCCTCCTCGACAAGGGAGGAAGGGTAGGTCACGTCCACGAAGAGTGGGAAATATAGGCTGGGACTTATGAAAGGTGAAGAAGATCCTTTCCTTCGGTGCCATCATCACACCCCTCTGAATAGAAAAGTTTCAGAGGTATACACGTTGGAAAAGAATAATGAAAAATAGAGGAGGCCTCTAAAGATAAAGCGGGAAGGAGACGAGAAATTATTTTTATTTTTTGTGGCACATGGAGAGGTCATTTTCTCTTCCTTCTAATTTATTCACTCGTTCGTAGTAAAGAACAAGACCCCGGAGAAGCCATTACATGAAAAGGAAGATGACATATATGATAGCAACCTTATCACGCACATGGTTACCGGTAGAGTCGAGATCAGCGACACATATAAGGGGAGAAAATAGGATTTGCGGAACTTGAAAATACGAGTCGGGATCTCCTGTTGTACTATTTGAATGCGGAAATTGAGTTTTCCCCCCTTGATATATACATTATTTAAGTATTTAATTTGTATATTAATTACCCATATTTGTCTATTGCTGATTGTATGATGACATCTACACGTGAACATTGTGATATTCTTGATGACATAATTAACAAGATATACAAGCACAAAAACCAAAAGATAAGGAATGGTTAACGAGAGAGAGAGAGAGAGAGAGAGAGAGAGAGAGAGAGAGAGAGAAAGAAAACAACTCAAACATGAATACAATTTAAGAGAAAAAAAAGCTCACTTTACCTTTCATGGAGGATGATAATTTGTCAGAATAAAGAAGAGAATGAAGATGAAAAAAATGTTTGATTATATAATAAAAGCATTAAAATTAGTAAGGGTAATATGGTTATAACTATAGTTTGAAATTAAACAAGGTGGAAAGCAGGCAATCTTATGTCATTTTTGTAGTGTTTTCCGTCAAGTAGGTAGTAGGCCGAGTGTCGAAATAAAGAAGAAAATAGGTAGTATTTTGCCATTTTTCCTAATATAAACTACATAAAGAGTATATCAATGCTTTTTTATTATCAAAAAATGAATGAGGAGACTGGTGTTAGATTGACACATGAGTTGTTACTTAGGGTGAATCTTTAAATTATTTTTACAAACGTGAGTATCCTTTATACTTCGTACGGTGTACTTGGTAAGCATTTTCCCAATTATCATACGGAGTATTTATTTGGATCTTATGGTAAATATGTGGATAGATCTTTGCTTAGGGTTGTTGCATTTTACATTACCATAAAAAAGTGCAAAGCTACGTTAAGCTTTTTCCATATAGTAGACATTGAGCATTTGTGCATAAAAAATAACTTGTGATTATGGAGCCCTATACAAATAGGATGAAATCTTTTTTCATATATTTGCCCTCATTTTTTTATATAGAGTAACAATTTGTTCAAATGAGCATGTGTACAAGATTTCACCCTCCCTCTCCACTTCCATTCATATTCCTTGTGCTTCACTTACATTTTATAGTATAACATTGTTGGATGGTATCATTGTTGAATCCCTTGAGCTCTACCACTGATTCTACCGGTCCTTTAAATGTCCTCCCGCAGCCTGCGCTAGTTATTTACAAATACCTCATTTCAATATTTTCCTTAAACATACAATCTTATCGAACTATAATTTATTTGGCTCTTTATTTTACATAAATGTGTACAATGTGTTTGTTTATAATGAAAAAATAAGAATCTTTCAAAGGCTACGGATATCTAGGAGCAAAAAAAAAAGTGAATTTTAAAGTCTCACACATTATATGGCACATTTGTCTAAATTAGATAGCTATTTGGGAGTGTTTATTTGTCCAATACAATAGAACACCCTCAAGTTATCTAAATATTATACCTTAATTAGCCATTTGAGAGTGCCTTTAATTTGGCTTGCTCCGGCAACTCAGATAATTCACGAAAGTATCATTGTTGTTGGTTATTTGTTCTTGGCGACATGGCTCTTTGTGCATCCTTGTTTGTAGTGAAAGCAGTCTACAACCCGAAAATCATATGTATGAGTCACAGTAAGGAGGAAAATACAAGGAATGGCATATATCTTTGTGTAGACGACTAATTATTGAGCTACCTTATTTTGGACCAAGTCATCCCATGCGTGCCCACTCAAGGAACAACGAGCGACAAACTTTAGAATATCAAGGGGAATATAAGTAACAATGCTGAATATCCAAATCACTCCTGCCCATCCCCAACCTATGCCTTTCACCCTAGCAAAGTCCCATTCCGCATATACTGCAATCATAGTGGCTACCAATTGAGCCAGAAGGAACGCTACCATGAGAAGTATGCCAGGCCGCTCAACAAAGGACCAGCTCCTTGAGCGTGTCACAAATATGAGTGCTTGACTTATGATACTAACTTGTAGGTATAAGGCTGCCGTTAGTTCATCTGCATTGTTCTTGATTGATCTTACGCCGAACAATTTCTGTGGTGCATTATTTCAAAATGTAGTATGAGGATCGGAGAAGATCCAACTCAAATCACTTTATAAACAAATTAAAGAAGCTTACGCTGAAAATATCGGTGTCGTGTGCAAGGAAGAAGAAGAAGACAGTTGTTATGGCCATGTAAGAGCCGAGAATGATTCCAGTGACAAAGATCTCATTGAGCTTCCAGGAATCAGGCACGGGAGATGGCTTTACTCTATCCTTTGATATGGTCATAATGGTACCATCATTGAGGACGGCAATGATCAATACCATGAAGGGGGGGAAGTCAAACTGCCATATCAGAACAACCAATAGAAATCCAAACACTATACGAATAGTGATGGATACAGCATAAATAGTGTAGTTTTTCATCCTTTGAAAAATGGCCCTACTTGTTAACACGGCACTAACTATTACACTTAGACCTGGCTCAGTTAACACAATATCTGATGCACTTCTTGCTGCATCTGTGGCATCATCTACTGCGATACCAATGTCTGCCTTCTTCAGGGCCGGAGCATCATTCACCCCATCACCGGTCATACCACAAATGTGTTTCCTTTCTTGCAACTTTTTTACTATCTCATATTTGTGTTCTACATACATACGTAAAAACACCCATATTATATTATATACATGCAGAGTACTTCAAATTAAATGGACTATATATCAACAATTAAACAACATTATGACTAACGCAATGATTGTAATACCAGGGAAGACTCCAGCAAAACCATCTGCTTGTTCAATCAGGTCTTCAACAGATATTGAAGCAATAGATTCGTCTTTGCTCTGCCCAAGAAGAGTGGAAGAAGGGTACATGTTGGTACCCATACCAAGCCTACGTCCAGTTTCTTTTCCGATGGCAAGTTGATCACCAGTGATCATCTTAACACTAACTCCAAGATCAAGTGCCCTGCGTATGGTCTCGGCACTATCATGTCTCGGAGGATCAAAAAGTGGCAGTAGACCAACAAATTCCCATGGATCTCCTCCACTCTCCTTATTTCTTTCTGGCACGACCTAAATAAAAACATTAGAAAAAATTATTTTTTTAAAGTTGGTGGTAACTGCTAAGTCTAATACAACGTGGAGTTTATAACACTCTGTATTCATTAGTATAGCGTGCCATGCTACCTGTCTGGCAACACCCAAAGATCTGAGGCCCCTTTCAGCGTAACTATCAATCACACTATGAGCCTTCTTCCTTGCTTCGCCCTTAAGTTCACATAGCTCAATGATCTTGAGAAGAGAATAAAGTTGGTTGAGTTTGAAGCTTATAATAAGAAAGAAGCTTTATTTTTACGATCATTCAAAATAGTTTTCACCTGTTCAGGAGCACCTTTGCTAGCCCTATACCAATCACCATTTGAGTCGATGTAAGTGATGGCAGTGCGCTTTTCCACGGGATTGAAAGGTAAAAAGTGCATTTCTTGGATTCCTGATCTTGCCTATAGGTCAAAAGTTTATATATTGTGTCATACTGAATCGCGAAACAATCGAAATGAAAAAAGAAAAAAAATATATAGACACACCTGTTTGGGGTCACTCAACATGCCCACAATGCAAGTATCAATAGCATCTTGGTTTTCAATCCTAGAGGCGCGTGCAGCCAATAACATTAATGCTTCCTTATCCAAATCCTTAGGGAAGACCTCAATAAGAGACATGTCAACAGTAAGCTTGTTAAGAGTAAGTGTCCCGGTCTTGTCGCTACAAAGGACATCCATACCAGCCATTTCCTCAATGGCCGTCATCCTTTTGGTTATAGCTCCTTGTTGAGATAGTCGATGAGATCCAATAGCCATTGTCACCGATAAGACTGTTGGCATAGCAATTGGTATACCACCAATAAGGAGCACTAAGAGATTATCGATACCTTCTCTATACCTTCTATGTTGGATGAGAAACATAACCACTATCTCAATCACAATGCCTATAGCTATTGAGATAATGCAAAAGTTACCAATAGCGGTCAAAACCTGCATTGATTAACCAATTGTCAAATATAATACTAATGAAAATAATGTTATTTAAGCAAAGTAAGAATAATTCATACTTGTTGGAAATGGCCGACTTGATTGGTGTTATCAACCAAGTGGGCAGCCTTGCCAAAAAATGTGTGGACACCAGTAGCAATAACAACAGCCTCTATTTCACCTTGCTTGCATGTAGAACCAGAGAAAACCTCATCACCAGGATTTCTAGTGACAGGCAAGGATTCACCGGTAAGAGCGGCTTGGTCGACTTTGAGGGGATCACCTTCCAGAAGGCGAGCATCAGCAGGGATAATATCACCCAATTTAATGCTAATAATATCTCCTGGCACTAGAATAGATGCCTCATTCTCACCCCATTTTCCATCTCTTAAAACCTAAATAACGCAGCATTTATACATATACATACATCCGTAACAAATGAGAATAATGTACAATAATTAAAGAAGAAGAAGAAGAAGAAGAAGAAGAAAGAATGTGGTTAAGTAAATTGTACTACATACCTTGGTTTTGGGGGCAAGATTAGCCATGAGAGCGGCTGCAGCATTTCCTGCATTGTTTTCTTCGATGAAACTAATGGTCGAGTTGATAAGGAGGAGTACAACAATGCCAACAAAGTCTTGCCAATCCGGAGGTCTTCCCCCGCCATTAGCTAAAGCAATGGCCATGATAGCAGCTGCCTCCATCACCCATGATAATGGATTCCACATGAACCCTAAAAATTTCAGGAATTTGCATTCCTATTCCAAATAACCCGTCATTTCCTAATTTATCTATTATGAGAAATTGACAATCATACTCAAGGTTAGAGTGGACAAACAAAAAGTAAAAAAAATTATCACCTTCTTTTCCTCAAGCTTGTTCGGGCCAAAAATTTGAAGCCTCTTATCTCCCTCAGCTGAGGTCAAACCCTCTTTGTTACATTTCAGCAGTTCGAAAACTTCGTCCACGGGAATTCGCTCCTTTATATTACATTCGTTATAAAAACATAATAAACAAGTAAGCACAAACCAAAACAACATGTATATATAACGAATAACACAGATTCTTATTTGTGACGGGTATATTCGTCGCAAGTTAAGCTTGTGCCGGGTCAAATAATACCCACATGGATAACAAAAGATAAGTCATTTGTGATTTCTTAAACTTGTCTTATCTACTCGAGATACTTAACCCGTTAGAAGCTTGTGATAGATATATCCGCCACAAGAGAGATTTGATTAACTAATAAGGAGTACAACAAATAAGAGAAAGTGTACTGGTGGTTCTTTTGTCACTAACAATTTTTTTTAAAAGAAAATCTTTCATTACAAATAAGAATTTGGTTCTTAATCTTACTTTATTGAACAAAATAACATGGTAACATCCAGGATCCCTTTGAGGAAATCTTTCATTTCATATAGTTTTGTTTTGACTTTTTTACTCGGTAGTTATCATTTATGTTTGTTTGGGTTAAACTGAATATGTAAAAATTGGTCAAAATATTGAAGGCTAGTTGTATCATTTTAAACACCATAACAAGGCATTTAGTACGTTTAAATTTTTGTCGGAGAAAAAAGATATAAAGACGTAATACATTTCACTTAGAATGAAAAAGCACATGCTTGTGTTATACTTTGTTGATTGTAATAATTATGTTTGTACTTGTAAGTTTTATTACTTTGTTTTATGAATCAATCATTTCTCATTATCTATACAAAATGTAACTACTTGATTTATGAATTTATTTTGGACAAGATGACATTTGATAACGGTCGTATGCAAACAACATTAAAATGAAATCATATGTTTATAGCGGGTAAAAGAACCTTATTAAGTTACATAATTTCGGATTGGTTTCCTTGGTGTCCAAAAGTTGGGTGTCAGGTTTACCTCGTGTTCTTTATTGTTATTTAGTTTAGTGTTCGCCAGAATCAAATACCTAAACCGAATTCTAATTTTGGGTCTAGTATCTACACCTACGTAAATATATATTCTTTCATTGTATTTGCCACCACTATTTACCACTTGAATGTTTTAGCCACATCTATATACCTATTGAATTTCGTGAAAAACTTTGGCAAAAAAAATCCTAGCTCATATTTATCCCATTTAACTTTTTCACGTAGCAGTTTTCTAGCCACGACGTTACATTTTTGTGACACCATTAACAAAATTTATATTGAATAAGAATTCTTACCAGATCAACATTTTCGTTTCTGATTTGCTCTAGAGAATTATCTTCATCAGAAGTCATGGTTATAAGATGATGTTGATGGGAAGAGAGAGAAAGAGTGAGAGACTTTCCCTCCCTTCAAATAAATGTAGGAAGAACAATTAATGAAGCTGGAAACCAAGTTTTTTCCAGTTATTTTTAATAGATATTTTCAAGAAAATGAGAATTTTATCCTCCAAAAAATAGGTAGGATCATCAATGAAAATATCAGATATTACAGCGTTAAGTAAAATTAAAAATAATTTTAAAAATTTTCAATAATAATAAGAAAATATGAACAGAAGGGAGAGGGTGAGTTTTTAGAGAAAAGATTTTTCTTATATACATTTAATGCAAAAAACAAAGGGGTGAATGATTGGTAGATATTTTCTTTTTCCACAATTATAGGAGTGTCTGTTTATATTTGGCTTTCCTATATCATCGTCATTAGATGTTATTTCCTATATTGATTTTTCCTTCTTATAGAGTTGGATTTTCATATACTACATTGTTATTTCCTTATATGTTTTCTCTTTCTTTTTCAAACTTATTATACTTTTAAAATTTGTGAAACTCACGGCCGATTATATTAATGAGCCATGTTTTCGACCGTATATTTCTTATTTGGGTATTTTATCTTTGCGGTACTTTTATTCTACTTAGATATGTGTAGTTAATGACTAACTCGATTAAGACTCATACTTTTAACCAAACAAGCCGGTTTGTGATGAGTTTCCAAATTGAATCAACTTTTATATACTCACTAGTAGTTTGAAATCCCGGACAATGTACGTGTTAATGACCGTAATTATTATAAAAAAAATTATAAATATAACTTGTTAATTATATAAGCATTTTACAAATCAGTTTAAAAATGAACAAGTCTAATTACAAGTAAAGTCATGATCTCATGAAACTATTTTTTGAATACCAAATATATCTTAGCTTAGTGTTTAAAAATATATATTACAGACATGAAATCGAGGTTAAACCCTTATTCTCGCTATATTTAATTTTCTAGTAGTTCGTGACAAAAAAAATGTGAATACTAAACTATTTTCACCTTTAAAGTTTAAAGATTAAATAAATTGTAATATTGTTGTAGTGAATAATAGAATTACATTTAAAAATTTAATAAGTCCATAAGCTGAACAAAAAACATCAAAAAATCGACAGATTAGCAATTTAGCATTTGGTTAACTTATACTTGAAGCTTGAGTGAAAATAATTGTAATATATAGGTCCATATAGGACTAATAATATGTTACGGAGTAGTTATCTAATTAACAACTATGGATTAGAAAAAATATATTATAATACTACTAAATCGAAATAGGAAAAGAACACATACTAACATGCATGCGTGTGAAAATAAAAATATTAAAGTTAGTCTTTAATTCAATCACTAGCTTTGTGACCAATGAAACTTACGTGTTTGTTTTTAACTAAATTTTACAATTTTTGATTTTAGGGATTTTCAGTTCATTCACTGAAATTTTGTCACTTAAATAATTGAAGTTTAAAATAACAGATAGACTGAGACATAATATAGGGAAGAGTATGATAAAATATTTCTTTTTCCAATTGATGTCAAACCATATTTTATAGTGCTAGATTGAATATTTACAGAGTATACTATTGTATGTTTAGTAAAGTTTACGTGGAATCAACGTGACTTCTCACAACACTTTATTTACTATTTCTTCATTACCGACCACGCCTAAGCTCAAGCTTTCAAACTCTAGTAAATCACTCTTCTAACATGGAGAGGTTCATGATCAAAATAAACCAACACATATCAATGTATTCTCTAATAAAAATCAATTTCAAATACTACCATCTGTGATACACGGGTTTCGCGATCCTTTCCAAACTGTGGTGCACGGGGTACCACGGCTGGAGAAACGAGGGACAAGCGTGAAAACACGCATTTGTGGAGTCGCCACCAACTTTTGTGGGAAGTTGGAACCATTCAAATACTTTATGTCATGTCAAGACACAAAGGAATGACATGAACACTAATAACTCGTTATCCTTAGCATTCTATGTCTATAATGACTCTCGTGGATGTCATTGAACACGGATGTTCACAAAGATCTAGAGTAAGGGGTGAGGGTACGTATTAAGAAGTTCTTTTGATCGAACTCCTAATCCCGCCTGCCTCGATAGCGGCCTCTACTAATGATTAGGGAAACTCTTCTGTTATCGATGTGTTGTCGGTTATATGCATGCAATGCAACATCCACGTTTTAATCCTATCATGTTAGCTTAGACTATGTCGGTTGAACATGTAGTTGAACAATTAAGTATGTCAAATAGGATTTAGATTCAATTGTATGTGGGAACACAATTAATTAAATCATACAATGATTAAATAGAACTATAAAAGAAATATTACAATTGATTACAACGATCACGGGTTCTATGTCGGAAGTATGTTTGAAAGATTAATTGAAAGAAAGAAAAGAATTAGTGAAACTAAACGAATCAGATTAGCAGTGATAATATGAATAATAGTCGATTTATAACCTAATTAAACTACGTCAAAGCGAACCAGGAAGATCAGAGACAAAAATTAGCCCGGAACGGGCGCAACAGGAGTTGCGTCCTCTGGAAGAGGTGCAACACTTTGTGCGTCTGTTCCTGAGTTGGGTTCTGGCTGTGAAGCCAGAATCGCAAACAGTTAATATTTTGTTGGTATTTACAGTTTATTAATGATCTATAAGTCGAATTTAAGTGATTTAAACACTAGTTATATCAAAGACGAATCTAGAGATTAAATATAAATGGATCTAGCCTCTAAATACACAATTTGATAGATGGCAAAAACCCACTTATATTGATTATTAGGGATCTAAGTCAAACAAACTTATCTAAATATGTAATTATATTAAAAAGCGATTCATAAGAAATAATGAAAACTAATAGATGTTTTGAAAAGGGTTTTGACATGCTTGCGTCATGAATCTTACATTAGATAAAATACAGTACAATAAAAAAGATGGGATTGAACACCCTCAAACTTACATGTTGACGAAACGAGATATGAACTAAAGTTACGTTTTAGCGACAGCTGAAGTCGAATGTAAAGAAAGTGCCCTCGCAAGAGGAACGATCGATTAAATAAGATTGATTAAAATTGATTATTATTGAGTTGGTCAAATTGGTAGGTCGGTGCAATAACGTGACAGGTACCCAGAAGGATCTTAGCTTACGTGGTCGATTGATCAAGTACGTAGTTGTCAAAATGCTTAGAGCAAGGTCTAGAATGCAAAGAGAGAGAAAGAAAGGGCGGAACACTCGCGTGCCTTAAAAGTGTGCACAAACCTCTCCTTATATAGAGAGAAATCCGAAGAGTTTTGGAATAACTCGAACACGGAAAGTAATCTAGAAAATATTCCGGAAACAAGCAAACAGACCAGGGGAAGAGGCGCAGCAGGCACTACGACTCTTGGAAGAGGTGCAGCTCCTGCTGCGTCATTTCCCGAGCAGTTTCCTACTTTGAAAGAAGGATTTCTGCGTTTCTTTATGAAATTGCGGTATATTTCGAATTCTTTTCTAAATAAAATATGAATATATTTTACGAAGAAAGGATAAGTTTTGAAATATTAAAATATCCGGAATATTCTCGAGCGTTTCAGACACGGTTTTAAAAGACGGTTTACAGAAAATGAAGCGGTTTTTAACCCGGACTCCAAAATGACTCTAATGACTGTCAAAATGACCGTATCGGTACGTGGATGACGACTAAGGGGTACACACAACTATTTGAGCTATCACTTGGCGATAAACTTTACGGATTGTCATAAATCGTTTCGCATACCAAACATGCGGCCCAATCATCACTGCGTGGTTGACGGAAGATGCAGATTCGAGTTATCTACACCTCCTTTCAACTCCACTTTACCATATTCAATTTTGTACACTATTCATGTGTGAGTATTTAATTGCAATTTTCTTTCAATAAATAAGTGAAAATACATTCATGTGTGATCTTGTTTGATTCGTCTTCATGAGTACATTAAAAATATCTAACTTTTATAATTTTTGCAAATACGTAGGTAACGATATTTATCGCGTAAAACATGCGTTGATAAACGTGAAAAAGTAAAGTGCTATAGTGGAGTTGAATGGAGGAAGTAGAATAATTGTTGTATAAGAGCGTCTCCGTATATACACACACTAGTACACTACGTATAAATAATAAAATTGTAAAATTGTGTCACATCGGAAAATTATCATAAAGTGGAGTGATCATAAATATGAGTAATTTGATTCTCTTAAATATTGTTTTAAAGAGCTCTTAAAAGTTTGTATTATTATATCTACAATAGTGAAACTTAGATCATTAAAATTAATTTAGGACAACATCATAAATAATGATTTGGGATAGTAATATACGAAGTATATAACAATTTTGATGGTGTGTCATATTGATAATTGAATATATTACCTATAAATAATATATTTGTCACATATGCAACAATTAGCCTAATGTGAAATGATTCTCTTCCTACAAACCGGAGTTATGTTAGAAAATTAAGTATCAATCCAAAATATTTTAATTCATTTAAGCATTGTGTTAGAAAATTGTTAAGAGTTTGCCATTTGTGTCGTACTTTTTGACAACCAAGAAAAGAGTTATGTTAAATACTCTGTAAATTGAATATTGAGATTTGATAAAGGTTTCCCTAAAAAATGGGTTCTGGAAATAGTCGGCTGGGTGGTTCACCTCGAAAATCCAAAGTCAACCGCACCAAACACCGCCTCTCCTCTCTCTTATGCGGAGTCGCCTCCTCTTCCTCCTCGTCAACCACCTCCTCTACGCCTTCCTCTTCTCTGGTTATCTTTTCAACCGTCTTTCATTTTTATTATGTTATATTCTTCTTATTTTTTTTCCCTTTTATCACCGATTTTGTTGTGGAGTTAGTTAGTTAGTTAGTTATTATATGAGCTGTTTGGTTTTCATATCTGCATCTGTAATTATTTCTTGTATAGACATACAATCCTACCTGAACTTGTTCATCTATTTGATTTGATTATTTAATTTGGAATTACTCCTATTAAAGGTCAAACTCAATTTGTAATTTACAATGTCTGTTGATGAATGCAAATAATGAAATAATGAAATGTTTCCATTTGTTTAGAGGGGAGACTGTGCAAGAGAATCACTGATAAACTCTACAGATGATTGTCAACACTTATCTAACGACTTCCACATCCCCACACATGTTTCCGTCTGCCAATCCACTTCTATTGCCTCACCAGAGACCAGTGCTACAAGCATTCCCCACATTTTGTGTCAAAATACCTCTCACACTGAATCATCTTGTCATTCCAAACCCTATTCTGAAACCACCGAAACTGAAACTATTACTGAACGCAAAACTTATCATCATACTCCGGATGACAATATCACTGCACCCTGGCCTACTCAATTACCCTTCATTCTTAACTCACCCACAAATACAATCACTAATACAGATAATTTTGCCACCAATGATTTACCTTCCTTTTTTGAAGATATAGATGAGCTCACTGAAAACCATAATATCGACTCTACTCCTGTTCCACCTGTTTATGACCCTACCATAGCTTCTCAATCACACGGAGATCAATCTCTTCAAGACTTGGTGACTCCTGAATTAGGGCTTCTTGTGTCAGATAGGCCCCAACCACCGCCTCAAGGAAGTTTGCTTCATGTTAATGTGGTCAGCGTCTCTTCCAATATTTCGCCTATCATTAACAATCAAGTAACCACCCGTGAAGCAAGAAGAAACAGCAGGAGAATGTTCTGGGATGCTTTTTCAACTCGAAGCTCACCAAGGCTTGCTGAATACCCAGCCTTACTTCTTACAACCGAAGATGCTGACTCCACTGGCTCTCATCGCAGATGGCTTCTGGATATCGGTGATAACATTTTTGATGATGAATTTGAGTCTGATTCTTTGCACCTTGACCGCAGAAGTCGTTATACAACTGACAGGCGCAGAAATTCCAGATCTGAGGTGGGCATTTGTTCTCTTCTCTTCTGGCTTTTTACTCTCTGTGGCACCTTATTGGAGGTAATGTTTTGAAAATCACACTGTTGATTCTAATAGTGATATGGCTTCGTACTTTGTGTACACAGATTTGCCAACGACAATGATTAGATCTACGAAGTTTCTGTGGGTGTAAGGTTTTTCCTGTGTTCTTAACGTGAAGGCTTGTGCTGACAACTTACTAAGCTTTCATTATGAATCTTATAAACAAACACAATTAGGTGATATTTTGGAATAACATAAAGTATCCTACGTTATTGAGATTCTACAGGAGCATGATGGGATGGTTTTGATTTTCTCCCTAGTAAATGTATAGTGCATTCTTTGCTGACATTTTGGTGATTAGAATATAACCATCTAAATTGACATTTGACCTTAACCTGTTACCTTTCATCCAGCGAAGTTTGATGGGGCTACTTTGCCCGTGTTGATGCCTGATAGGTTTTCTGGGTAGCTTTTTTTAATATTACTGTATATTCCTACAGTTTTGGGATAGGCTGCGAGGTGCTGCTACAGAGAGTAGACATCGTGCTTCTTGTCCACTGGATTTGCACTCTGATGGGGCATGTACATGTGAGTTGGACGGAGAGGCTAGTGCACTTTCGAGTATATCTCGAATTGTTTTGCTTGCAGAAGCGCTATTTGAGGTACTTGTTCTAATGTTTTTTAGGTATATCATGTTGTTTTTCTGATTTAAAATCTTCTCAGCCTGCTTTCTTTTTTCCTTTTTCTTGAGGTATGGACTGGGAGCATGTAATGTTTACAACTCAACTCTGGGTCTTTTTTCTAGTTTATTGTTTTATATATTTTAAGATTTTGATTCTCCAACTTTGAGTCATTTTCTGTTGCAAGGCATCTTCCGAGTCACGATCAGTGTCTGCTAGGCGGGGAATGTTTGGTTGCTGATGTACTTTTATGTTTTGGTTCCTCTGTGGTCGTCCTTGTCCTTTTTCCTTACTTAGGCAGTTAGGCCTTTGCTTGGGATAGGACGAATAATTACTTGGGCAATAGAGCTCTAATGAACTAGAAACGGTGGAGAGTGATGTGTGATAGGAGGTGGAAATGTGGGTGGAAGGGTAATAGTTATTCCATAAAGGGCATCCCCCACTCCTCCATCACCTCTCTTTCCACCCTCTACGACCACCACCTACCACCAATCTCCTCCACTTTCCCTTTATTTTGAGCTCCATTGGCTAAGTAATACTCCTTCCATCCCATTTTATAGTCCTCTTTTTCCATTTTGGGATGATTTAAGAAAAGTTGATGGAATACCAATTCTACTCCTTGAACTAAGAATGGGATATCACTGGGATAAAAATGGTGGTAGCTAATTATCTAGGGGAAATATTGGAGGTTTACAACTTTTTGTTACTAAATTTAGAAAGGGGACAATAATTTTGGGATAAATTTAGGGGGGAAAGGTGACAATAAAGATGGGATGGAGGGAGTAGTGACTTACATCTTAAGCAAGCCCTTATTTTGAAATAGCAAGTCTTGAAGGTTCCTTCTGTTTTCAGTTCCGTAGCCAGCCATAAGATTAACTGGGGTCATTTATTTTTATAAGAAATGATAAAAAATGGCTTTACCTTTTCTTGAAGCTTGGATGTCGTTGTAGAATGTGGAAATAGAACCAGCAAAGCAATTAAACACGCTGAAAGGTAAGTCTTGAAACAATCAATTGTCTTGAATCAGGTGAGGTCTTGCAACCCAACATAGTATGGTAGAATTTGTGCCCATATTGTTACAAAAAGAGTGGCTTGTTCAATGCCCCAGTTAGGAGGCTCGAAAATAGGGGAATTAAATAGATTGTGACTTGTGAGGGGTAGAGGAAGACCTAAATAACCTTCGGTAAAAGTTATTGGGAAGGATATGTTGTTTATTGGGATTGAAGAAGATATGGCGATGGAGAGATAAGATACGGGTGATGGAGAGAACACTATGGAGAGAAAAGATACGGGTGAATGTTAGAGTTTGATTTCTACATGTTTTAAGTATTTCATATACCTTTTATTTTACTCTCTGATTTTTCTTTTTTCTTTTTAAAATTAGGTTTACTTTTTTTTTCGCCATCATTATTATTACTCCCTCCCATCCACTCCAAAGGTAACACTGACCTTTTGGTACTATCCTTGGGTGTATAGAATTTTTGGTATTATTTGTAATATATAAGAGAAAATATAGTAGGTGAGATCTTGTTTGATTCATCGTCATGAACGCTAGAAGCATATCAAAATTTTGTAATTTTTAATTATGCGTAACTAAAGATATTCACGTTGCAAAACGCGCCTCCACAAGTGTGATAAAATCAATGTTACCTTTGGAGTGGATGCGAGGTAGTATTTTTTAATATACTTTTGAAATATTTTTACTTAAATCTCTGTATATTATCAAGCCCTATTGGTTGCCCAGGACGGTTGGTTTCAGATGAAATTCATGTCAACTGACCCCGCATCATTTTGGGACTAAGGTTCTGTTTTTGGTTGCATCTGGAAAAATATAGGCACACTTGCACATGGATCATGGATGGTTTATTATTCTGTGAGAGGCTTTGAAGATGTTTATTGCTGTGTTACCCCAACTGTCCGGCACAGGTGTCGTGTTTGACACGTGTCAAGTGTCGAATACGGCTACGGCTATTTTGTGCAGATTTTTCATTTTTGGTCTAAAGTGAAGTGTCCGTATTGTGTCGGACACGAGGTGTCGGACATGCGACACAGTAGCTAAGTGAAGTGTGAAGTGTGAAGTGTCAGAGTACCATATGTTTATTGTAGCATGTTATCCATGCTCCAAAGAGTTTAGTATGCTGAAATCTAGAGCATAGGAGGAAACGATTAGTGTTTTACTCAACAGGTCTCTTTATTCAATTTGTCGTCTGTCTATCAATATTTCTATATTATATCATCTCTACCAATTTTGATTTTGTTACTGTTGTAGTTTACTACTCGCTCCATATTTTATTGATGTTCCCACTTTATTAAAATACTCGCATATATTCAAGAAGTGGGAGCATCATTAAAAAACGGAGGGAGTAACTTATACACCAACCGTTACCTAGTTTCCCCCTTTTCTGTGGCATTCTTTCCTTTTTGTATTTTCTCTACCCTTTTATTTTCTATAAAATATTAGCGTTTCATGTACAAAATCCAATTTTTTTGGCCCCGGGGTTTCCCCTTGTTGGCTGCTGTTATACTTCTTAAAATGTTGTTTTAACAAGTAAGATATCTCTTTAGGGATTCATCACTCTCTCAAGTGCTGTTCTGTGCTCCCTGAACATCTGTGGTCCTGTATTTGTTTTCATTGGAAGGATGATAATCTAGGATGATCTTGAAATGGTATTGCTTTATATCAATAATATTTCTATTATGACAAAAGGAGTAAAAGATGAGGCGTTGGAAGAAAATTTTAT
The DNA here is from genome assembly GCA_022085475.1 of Heliosperma pusillum. Classification (NCBI taxonomy): domain Eukaryota; kingdom Viridiplantae; phylum Streptophyta; class Magnoliopsida; order Caryophyllales; family Caryophyllaceae; genus Heliosperma; species Heliosperma pusillum. Next base: position 31,141 of record JAIUZE010004981.1, read on the forward strand.
GGCTTCCATTTGTATATCTCTCCATTCCATATATCTTGTCTCCATTTTTTTTTCAAAATTATTGCCTCCTTTTCCCCATTCAATCTCTAGTCAAGTGAGATACTCCTATCCTATTGAAATTCCTGGAAGGGAGTGGCATCTCTGCAGGTAAATTTATGCAACTCAAGAGGTAACAAATGATATTTCAGTACCAAATCTTAAATTATGTAGCCTTTAGTTGAAAGGGGGGAATATAAAAAAGACGGAGGGAGTATTATCTACTTCTCTCTTCGACTCAACATGATCTTTATTTCCTTTGGAACGGTTTTTTTAGGAAGGCAAAGATAAGTGGCTCTCTACTCCTTGACTTGTGAGTGTTGTGACTTAAGGTAGCAGCCTGAGCTTTAGCTTGAGCAAGAACGAAGACAAAATTGGGGTTGTTTTTTTGTTGGTTTTGGATAAGGCGCTCGAGGAGCGAGAGACAAAGCCTAGCTTTAGTAAAGGGAATGAATAATGAATGATTTAGCGCTGGGGTATGGCTAAGTAATTTTCATTTTTATCCTCCCCTTTACACACCCACCAACTTCCCAAATCCAATCAAACACTCTTACTCAACCAACCACTCAGCCTATACCTAACTACCCTAAACCCACCGGAGATGACCGAACAGCTCCCAATACCTGCCGGAAAACTCCCCTAACCCAGAAGAGCACTCCAATTGGGGTAGCATCCACCCCCATTTGACCAAAGCAAACCACACCACCCCGCCGAATACAACCCCTCCCCAATGAAAACTGATTACCACCCCTGAAACACAGAGTGAGAGAGAGAGAGAGAGTGAGGGGGGGGGGGGGGGTTAAATTTCTGAGTGGGGCGGTGGTGGTTTTAATGGTGGTTGTGTGCCTTCGGTGATGATATTGGTGTTCATGCGGCAGCTCTGATGGTGAGTTAGGGTGATGGACTGATGGTTTGTAGGGTGATGAGGCTAGGAGAAGTGGGTGGGGTATGGTTATAAGAAGAGGGATAGGTATGCTAGTAATTATGTTAGCTATGTTACTTGAGCCGCTGTGTCGTGTCACACGACACTTCACTTTATATCAAAAAATTGAAAACTTCGCAGAAAAAAGCCGTAAGATAAGATCATTTTACATTCAATTAGCCTGTATCAGTTTGAGTTGGGCACATCACTTGTTATAGAAACGACTTGGATAGTCTTTGTGGGAGGGATAATGTGTTGTTCTTCTTTAAGGAAAAGACTAGGTCTTTCGTTGACTATGTCAACAAGAAAGATTTTTGGATTAAGAGCACTTGTTCTTGTTGGGATTCATCTTGTTTTCCACGATTGTGATGAGATATTGGTCGAGATGGACTGAGAGTAAAAACAAAGAGAGGTAAATGTCAACAAGAAAGATTTTTGGATTAAGAGCACTTGTTCTTGTTGGGATTCATCTTGTTTTCCACGATTGTGATGAGATATTGGTCGAGATGGACTGAGAGTAAAAACAAAGAGAGGTAAATGTCAGGTGCTTTAAAGAGACTTCTCTCTTAAGGACTACAGGGAACAGTTTGTAAGGTGTTTATTTTACAATGAAAACAAACTTCTGTTCACATTGTTTAATGTTAAAATGGAACCAAGTATTAAATCTCTGTTTCACTCACGGTTGCGGTATTGGTTGTTGCGGCCTAAGCTCAATAAATACGGCCAATATCGCCTCAAAATGCCGTCGCGCTCCGAAACCTTGATCACTCGGTTGCCAATCAATGTCGTGACTGATATTAAAATACTGCATGGGACATGGAATGTCTTGAGCATTCTAGTCATCAATTTGGCATGTGATATGGGTAGAGTTCAGTGGCAAAATATTTTACAATAATTGCAGCTCCTCAATATTTGCCTTCCCCCTTGGAAAACAAAATTTAGCATTTAAATTTGAATTATTTTGTGTGCAATGTTTCAGGCGCTGGACTGGAAATATTATTTGTAGTCCAAGTATAGCAGAATGCTGCAGTTTGCATGTTTAAGAATTGAAGTATGTGTTGATTAAATGTTAACAGGTTTTGGATGAAATTCATCACCAGCCAAACTTTTCATTGTCACTTTCTGTTCCCGCTCCTGAATCTGTTGTGGACTCACTTCCTCTTCGGATCTACGAAAAGCCTTGTACGATTGATTGTGGAGAAGATGCGGACCAGTAAGTTTTATTATCCTAAAGAATTTGTGCTAAATTGAGGTCACATATTAGCCAAATAAGCGCAGCAAGAAAATAAAGGTATATTTCCTTTTCCGTAATACTGGACTCACGTATTATGTTCTATATTAGGTGCTATATATGTCTGGTGGAGTATGAGGAAGGCGAAAAAATACGAGTGCTTCCGTGTCGACATGAGTATCACATGTCATGTGTTGATAAATGGCTGAAAGAGATACATGGGTAATCAGTCTGATTCCTTCTGCTCTTTTGTTTGTTTAAGTAATTGTTTATTTTCTATTCCCCTGATAATGATCCATTTGCAGTATATGTCCGCTGTGTCGGGGAGAAATTGTCGGGAAGGATACTGCATCCAGCTCAGATGTCATTGTCCTTGGTTGACAGTTTGACACTGATGATGTAAAACGCTGTATATACGAGATTTTCTTTGGTTGACACTACAATAATTTAGATAGCGACATGTCACTTTTGTCTTTTCTGTAACCGTGAAAGTACAGTTACCCTGGTGCTAGGCATTCTATTGTTGTAATATTGACTCTTCATTGATATCACTACTGTATGTAAATGTGATGTTTGTCCCAAAAGATCTCGTATGAGTATTAGAAGAGCAACATGATGTGCATAGAATTGTGGGTTACTAATAATAATATGCTACCTGCAATTCTACAAAGTTGCAGCTGAAATAACTTCAAGAACAGGATTGTCGACAAACACTCTTCCAGCAAACCTCGTTGTTTCATTGCTGATTGGTGTCCCTCCTTTAATTTTCCAGCAGCCCCTGCTTCCTCCTATTTGAAGGGCCTCTTTATTTTAGTTTTAGATACATGAAGAACGAGTGAGAGAAGATTAAATTGGTTGTTAATGTTCAAGGCCAATGTATTTTGGATGTCCTAGGCCTGGAATACATGAATGAGGTCACTGGTTAACATTTTCCCTCTTAGCTCGTTTTACCGTGGTTGTCAGCTCACAATTGTACATATTGGTTGGCGTATTGGAGATTTGGAGTGATGAAGCAAAAGAGATAGTTGTCCCATAATCAATCTAGCCAAGGTTGACTAATATTTACAGCATTTTACATGGTTTGTCTGGTGAGATATAAGAAGTTTCTAATCTTGTTGCTTGTCATTTTCCTTTCTGAGTGCGTAAGCACCCTCGTCCTCCAAGTTAGACTTGATGATACCCTTTTTCTAGTTTTCTTTGATGCTTCCTTGATTCCCCTGTCCTTCTTTTCTCCCTCCCATACATATTTAAGTATAACCCTGATTTGCTCAATCTTCCAAGCCAAAAATTCTCTTTAATTACTTGCCTTTTCTTCCATCTTTATTATTATGGCTACGACAACCGAAAGCGGGGTCCTGACGTATGGAGAAGAGTTGGAGCAGGAAAATGGGTGTGGATGCTTTCAACGTTTGTGGATTAGCAATGATGATGACCGGAGGATGCTGTTGCCAGAAAGAAGAAAACACAAGGAGTTGTGGCTTGTGACACAGCTAACCAAGTTGAAACATGTCTCAGAAGTGGTCGCTGGACCCAAATGGAAGAACTTGATTAGAAAGATTGGTGCTTACTTCAATAACAACAAGAAGAAGGATTTCCAATACGACTCCTTTAACTATACCCTTAACTTTGATGATGGTATGCATGCCCACGACAAAGATGGTGCTGCTCTAGGATTTTCATCTAGATTCGCTCCTCCTGCTAATGACAAGGCACTGCCATCGATGTGATCGTCTTGTGTCTGTTAATTGGTCATGTTTATTGTACCCACATTTTAGTTCTTAAAACTCAGGAATCCGCTTTAGTCTTGTTTGTTTTCATGTTTGAGTGATGAAAATTTAGAAGAGCCATTCTTGAGCAAATAGTTTAGCGACCAAGCTAAATTGACCAACATGCAAATCAAAAGTTAATAGTAGTAAATATGCTATAGTTTCATTTACAGTGAGACAAAAACAAAGGCAGGCTTACAAAGTAGTTGTCGTAGGAGTATCGATTGTTAACAGGTGTTGAAATGATGGAAGGACATGATCATGGTAGAGAAGGGGTTAAAGAGGGTTTGGCAACTTGGAGCTCTCCACAATTGCTGACATAGATGCTCTTCAGAGGGCGGTCCCATAAGTTTCGAGCATTTTCAGCCCTTCCATCTCCCAAGAATTCCGCCAAGTCATTGAAAAGCTTTATCCTTTCTCCTGGCTTGTAGGTTGGTATCGCCGCTATTTGTCTCACCACATCCATCCCTGCACCAACTCCATTACTTTTTCTAACTTATAGGTTGATGTGTTAACTGGTTTATTCAAGTTGTGTTCGGATTAATGTCGAATTATTTTGGGTAGAATGTCATTTTGGGTAGGGGTCATTTCAAGTCATTTCAGATCGGCTATTTTAGACTGTTTTGGGTCATATCGAGTTCATATATAAATTCAGGCAGATGAAATTGTTTCCAACTATCAAGCTTAAAAAAAGAAACATTTGTATGAATCCATAATACTAATTACTACGAGTAACTAACCTTCAAGGACAACCCCAAAGACAATGTTTCGGCCATCAAGCTGAGGGCATGGGCCAGGCCCCGTGGTGATAAAAAACTCAACATTATGGTAATCTGGATCGAGTTTGATATCGTCGTCATCATCATTTTCGGACAAACACAAGGAAACAACTCCGGGGCGTGAATGGTCCAACATAAAAGCTCGGGAATCAACAGTCTCCTTATTCTGGAGCAAACCAGCAGGTGGAATAACCTCGCCCTTTTCTCGTCTCCCTTGTCGACCACCCACTAAAAACTGGCCGGGCAATACCTTGTGGATGAAGGTGTTTTTATAAGAAGAGGAAGCAGGAGCAGTACACATGGCCTTGAAATTGGAAACTGTAATGGGAACTAGCTTCCCGTACAAGCCCAATACAATACGGCCCAATGGCTCAGAATCTGCGCATAAGGGAACATCCTGGGATTGAGATTGGCCTCGGAAGTAGGTTGGGCAAATGCTCATGTCCAAGAATACTCGGTCCGTGATTGTAGTGTCTAAGGGAGTGTCCGAGGATGAGGATGAGGAGGATGAGGGAGGCAGAGGTAGAGAAAGCGCTGTGGGAAGGAGAAGGAGCAGGGAACGACGAGTATAAGTGTAACTGATGGAATTGTGATGAGGAGACCAAGAGGCTGAACAGAGAATGGGTTTAACATATTGGTAATGATGGTGAACAACTTTTGCAGGGTGGAAGCTTAACATCGTCTACAAACATAAATAAATACTCACTTTAACAAAATGTAATCTACCTCTATTCACTCAGGATTCAGGATAGGATTACTTGACAGCACAGGGATTCCCCATTTCAGCTCTCTACCAATCTCTGCCTTTCACTTTAAGCTTTGTAGGCCCTTCTTTTCCTCATAAACTTCTAACTTCATATTCAAAATCGCTTCTTTCTCATTCTATTTTCTTCCTTTCAAATCATCAAAATTCTTTCTCATCTCTTGTACAAGGTATGTTCAATCTTTCTTCTTTTTTTATTCAATTAGTATAGATTAGTTTATAGGTTGACGTAGATTAGAAAGCATGTGACGATTAGAGCCCATTAGGTTGCGTATTTTTGAATTTGTATTAATCGTTATAGTTGAATTTACAAAAAAAAAAAACGGAAATTGGCCCATTCGTGTGGATTACACGAATGGACCTGGGCCAATTCGTGTAATCTACACGTCTGGGCCGTGGCTCATTCGTGTGGATTACACGAATGGACCTGGGCCAATTCGTGTAATCCACACGAATGAGCCACGGCCCAGACGTGTAGATTACACGAATTGGCCCAGGTCCATTCGTGTAATCCACACGAATGGGCCGGTTTTTTCCGGTTTTTTTTTTTTAAAAATTGTCTTATTATGTATTTATATTTACGTATTTCTACTATGTAACATATATTTACGTACTTTTAGTTTTTTTGAATTATGTAATTAAATGTTTGATAATATATTTACGTACTTTTATTAATTACAAATTAAATGTTGGTTGGTAATTATAGTTACGTATTTTTATTATGTAATATATATTTACTTACTTTTAGTTTTTTGTGTTATGTAATTAAATGTTTGATAATATATTTACGTACTTGTATTAATTACAATTGTAATTATGTTTTTTGTTTTATGTAATTAAATGTTTAGTTTTTCTATTATAATTTGTATTATGCAGATGTCGGAAAATGATGACCGTAGGTCTAAACTTCATGCATCATATCGTCGGAAAAAAGTTAATGTGAGGATTGGAGATACTAGTATTGGGTCGATAGAAATACCATAAATACCAAATGAGCCCGATTTTTATGATGGGGAGTTTCAACAGTTCGAGAGAGAACTTGAGGAGGAGGAACGAAATTATCAAGGGTCGGGAAATGATGAGGGGGATAATGAGGAGGCGGGTAATGTTGAGGGGACAAATGTGGAGGCGACTTCTGTTTTTCGGGTTAGACGGGGGCCGCAGGGTAGGTTTGAGAGCGATGCTTCGGGGTCTAGCAGTTCGGGGGTTGAACCGCGTAGGAAAGTAAGGGCTAGGGGGAAAGATTCGAGCTGGATATTGACGGGGCCATCACAGGGGGGTCCTTTAGTACCGGATGTAATTCCGAGTTTTGGTGGACACATTTCTTACGTTATGTGGAATCAGCGTGGCTTTGAGCGTGGTTTGTTGACTAAATACACTAGAGAAAGATCATTAGTTGAGCTCCGTAAGTGGATTTTGCCAGATGAGGTTCGCGCGATAGTTGCGGAATCGGATCTTAGTCATTTGCCCGACATTATGCATAAAAATGTGAACATGCCGTTGTTGTGTGCATTTATTGAGAGGTGGCAGCCGGACACCAACACATTTCACATGCCATGGGGTGAGATGACGATACTGCTGCACGATGTTGCGGAGATCCTTGGGATTAGTATTGATGGGGATTCTTGTTGCATACCCGAGGCTGATATGGCACATCCCGTGCTTGGTATGTCGGAGTTGTTGGCTATGACTGATGCTCAGTTAGGAGAGCAGTGGGAACAAGGTAATGATGCAAAGATATACAAGGGCAATTTGATTTTACAAAAAGCTTTGAAAGAGTTGGTTGCGGGGGGCAAGCGGGGAGTGGCTTCTGAGGTTCAGGGTTACTGGATGATCTTATTGAGTTCGACATTATTTGTTGACAAATCTAGTGATAGGGTTCGGGCAAACATATTCCCGTTGCTTAGAGATGTTCGTAGCATTAGTAAGTATGCTTGGGGTGTCGGCACATTGGCTTATCTATATAGGCAGTTGGGTATTTCTTCGAGGGCTGGTTGTAAGGGTTTATGTGGTTGTTTGACCTTGTTGCAGTCGTGGATCTTCGAGTACTTTCCCAGTTTTAGGCCGATGACGACCTTGGTAACCAGTCCTGATACTCCGAGGGCTTCAATATGGTCTACCAGTTCTGTACCACGCGCTGAGGCGGATAGAGCACTTGTAAAATACCGAGAGCAGTTGGATTTGTTGCCTATAAAGTCGGTAGCTTGGAGACCGTACCCTCAGAATCCCGAGACTGAACACCCTAGTACCGCGTTTCAGGGGTTGTTGAGATTTATCGATATTGTTGAGCCATACTACCCTGAGAGATGTCTTCGACAATTTGGGTACATGCAGACCATCCCGCCCCCCATGCCTCCCACTGACAGGGTTTACCGTCCAGTTAAGTCGATTGCATATGATGTGCAATATGACGGTGCGATGTTGGACTACGTGTGGAATAATTGGAAAATTCACAGAGTACATTTGGATAGGCGTTCATTGTCCGCTCACCCACCACATGCTTACACGCAAGGGTATATGGAGTGGTTTAGTACACATTCGCATCCTTATGTGATGAAAGTTCCCCGTGATGTCGGTGAGCTGCCCGTATCGAGGACCCACTTTCCGACTACGGTACGTTTAATATATATGTAATTTTGATATTAATGTGTATTCATATAAATGTGTTTCAATTTTAATATAACTGTCTATTCCTTTACTTTGCAGGTTGGTCAGTCGCTTATTCACCGCTTCTCACATTTTGATGATGTTGATGACCCTGCAATGACCGGAGAATTTAGGCAGTTTATGAGGACCTCGCTTCCAGAAATACGAGCATACGCCGGTAGACCCCCAACTGTTAATAGGGGAGAAGCTCACGTGGTCGCACTGATAGAGGGAGAGGCTCACGTGGCCGCACCGATACTCCGAGAATCAGTGGTCGCAGCGATGGAGCGAGAGCCAGTAGTAGCACCGATGGAGGGAATGGTGGTACCGATGGCGTGATTGGTGGTACCGATGGCGTGATTGGTGGTACCGATGGAGGGAATTGACGTTTTTTTTTATTTGTTTGTTGGACTGTTTTTAGACTTTGTTTGTTGGGATTGTTTTGAGACTTTGTGTGTTGTTTTTTTTTTTGACTTTGTTTGTTGGATTTTTCATTAAACTTTGTTTGTTGGTTTATTTTAAGACTTTGTTGAACTTGGTCGTTCGAATTTGTCAATAAAAACGAAAGATCAAAAAATGAAAACAAATTCTTGATAAATAAATTGTTAAATTACAAACCAAATACAAAACTAACTAGTTCTAGGATCCCGCAAAAGTCCCCTATTTACATAATCCCACTAGAAATCAAGTCTGTCCTTATAAATAAATTCATAATACTCAATGTCGAGAGAACGATTACGCTTCCATAAATTGTGTATAGGAGGCATGGCACATTCGTCATTCATGCGTACACAAACCCAATGATCACCTGTATGAAGTATCCACAAAATACCATACGGAGCTCGAGCACCTGGTGTAGACCGTAGAGGTAAGTACGTGGAACACCCAAACCATGAATGTACACCATTGAAGTATGACATATTCAAGCAACATACTGTCCAATTGAAAGCCGTTGCAAAACCAAATAAATCCAAGTCTTCCATCCAATTAGGCTTCTGACACGGTGCATATGTAGCCCATTTGATTCGTCTACAAGCTTGGTCACGTTCACCATAGTAAATGATCGCATAAACTTGGTTTTTCAACTCTAGCAATAGTAGTCGTCGCATTTGTAGATAGTTTTTCTCATCCCCTGTTCTTGCATGTGAGACAACTCGAAATCCACAATGACCATCGCCTCTAGGGTCAAAAGCATCTAGAAACCCATGTTGGTTCGGCACCGGTACAAAGTCCTTATATCCAAAAGCCTCAATCTCACTGACAAGATTATAATTTATCTCAAGAGGAGGACCTTCACCTACATTGAATTATTTACAACATTAAGTTAAAAGAAAATAATAACAGAAAATTAACTAAAGAAAATAATAACAGAAAATTAACTAAATAAATAAATTGTAAACCTAGAATGTACCTCCATTATCGTTACTTGTTGACGTTGACGTACTCTTGTACCTACGTCTGGCATGCTCCACACCTGATTGATTACGAGTATTGGACTTCCTTGGACGGCCACGAGGCATATCTACAATTTCCGGGGGTTCAACAACCTCGTTCTCGGGAAACAACTTACTGAAGAGCGTCTCAATAACATCTCTTTGGACTGATTGGTGGGATGTTCGAACTTTATTGAAGAGTTCCTCCATAACTTCATTACGGTCACAACGACGATGACTAGATTTCGTGTAAGGCAACCTTGACCAAAATTCATGCACATCTTCAGGGTGGATTCTTTTGTTCTGAACCCACAAATTATGTAGCATACAAGCACACAACAATCTATGGGTGTTCCATAAAGTACATCCACATTCTCCCTCCATATCATCACCTAAATTAGTACCGCGAATAAACTCCATTTCCATTTCCGTAATAGCTGTCGCTGATACTCTTCCGCTCAACATTGAAAATAGTTCCCGACGAAACAAACTAGAGACAACGGTCTTGCTAATTGAATCTTCCAATGTCCTTCGAATCTCAATGTGTTGACCATGCATCATAACATCAGCCCGTCTCCACAAATTGTCCAAGGTAAGCTCAGCTGATCCTAACCACATCTTCAATTGCGCATGAGCGGACTCAACTCTAGATGTAGATGTGTTACCAAAATGAATCACCAAATTAGTGAAACATTTGGCAAACATATGAATTTTAACCCACCATTGAGTTTCAAGATAAGTGATAAGTCCGGGTTGATAAGCATACTTTCTCCTTAACTCGCCAAACTCCCTTTGACAATCATCAAACGTTTTTGCTTCAACCACTTTCTTCCAAACACCATGTGCTATACGTTTTCCAAAAGTTCCATCTTTTCGCAAGTTTGTAGCTTTCGTCTCAACTGCATTGTAAATATGCCACAAACACAAGAAATGTAGAGTTGTTGGAAATACATGGGGAAGTGCTGCAAGTAGACCGCCTTCGTGATCAGTGACAATGACCGTCGGTTTCACACAAGGTTCCAACAAAGATTCCAGCCTCCTCAAAACCCAAGTATAACCATCGGTGGATTCTCTCATTATCAATGCATACCCTATTAAAAAACTTTTGCCAACGGGAGTGACACCAACACATTGGACCAAAATAAGCCTATATTTGTTGGTTTTATACGTAGAGTCTATCAAAATCACATTTGGCCATGCTTTAAACATTTGGGCTGCCTCGGGATGAACAAACCAAACACGTTCAAGAGCTCTTGTTTCCTCATTTACCATGAAATCACGGATATATCCAGCTTCGGTGGCCAAGTGCAACATATATTGCACACTATTCCTCCCGTCTCTATCTTTTGCACTAAGTCTGGCATTTTCATTGTATATTTGTTTCAAGCGCGGTGCCGGTTGATCAGAAAACAAACGTGTGAAAGCATTTCTAACCATCCCCGGTTTGACATGAGACTTACGCTGTTGCTTAATAAATTCCTTTTGTTCATCATTAAATTGTGCTCTACGTCTATGACCTTCAAGGAACTCTCCAAAAGAGGGATTGTGAAACCCACATTTTGGAACCACTACCCACATTGCCAAACCTCTTTTAACCACTTTCAATGCAAATCGACACATAAATTTTTTTGTAGCTGATTTCCTTAACGGTTTCTCCGGATTCTTGGCATTGCTTTTATAAGGTCCATACCGATCACATGTGATCAATTTGAACGGGGGACGCTTTTCCATGTGATACGTGTGTTTTAACAAATGAAACCCCAATTCGTAAGCAACATCATTACATTTATCAAATGCTTCCTCAAACGTTGTAAATGGATTTTCGAAGATAAAAGAATCGTCGTAATTCACACCATCCCCCGTCGGTCCTTCTTTATTTTCCTAATTAATTCCATTAAAAGTTATATATATTAAATACATTTTGTTTTTTAAAAAACAAAATACGACTTACAATTTAAAAATTAAAAAAAAAAAAAAAAAAAAAAAAAAAAAAAAAAAAACCCTAATTACACGAATGGGCCTGGGCCAAAACGTGTGAAATACACGAATTAGCCTGGGCCAATTCGTGCAGATCACACGTTTTGGCCTGGGTCCATTCGTGTGGATCACACGTCTGGGCCTGGGCCAAAACGTGTGATCTGCACGAATTGGCCATGGCTAATTCGTGTATTTCACACGTTTTGGCCATGTTTATTACGCGAATCTGACACGATAGCATAAGTCGACTTAAAAAAAAAATTCGTAAATCGAATTTTACCGTCGCATTTCCGGCCTCGTTCTCCGTGGTTTCAGTGGTTTCCGTGTTAACCCCTTCCTCCTCGTCATTTTCGTGACCCGTATTATCGTCCCCTTCATCAAACCCGCTATCCTCGCCGTAAGCATAATTAGCGTATTCATCAAAATAACGATAATGTTGTTGGGCATTCCACTCGTTTGCAAATCGAGGTTCGGTATCATAATTATTGTACGACGACGTAAAAAGATACTGTAAAAATCATTACCGTCACTCATTTTCGAAACAAAGGAAAAAATAAATTTAAGAGAGATTTTTTAGAGAGAAGGGCAAAAATGGAAAATGAAATGAAAATAGGGGGCGGGATGAGTAATAAGGGGGCGGGGTTTAGCAATTTTGATATATTTACGCCTCTGTTACATTTGAAATACACAAATTCTCATTTAGGGTTACCCGTCTTAAGCTTAAGATAGGTTAATTACCCATCAGAAAGAGCAAGTGGAGGGCAAGTGAGGGGATCCATTTGCCCCCACTTGCTCTTTGTGAGAGGGGTTTGACCCGTCTTAAATGAAAATTGTTGTTGTAAATATTATACGGAATACTTTGTACATTATTTGTTTTTGGAACAATTGCGAAACAATACCTTTTAAAATAGCCTGGGTACCAGGTCAAGTCATTTTGGGTCGGGTCAGTTACGGGTCAACATATCCCGGGTCATGTTCGGGTCAATTCGGTTTTCTGAGTCACATTCGGGTGCTTTTATTGGGTCACATCTTAATGATTATGTTAGGGCGGCCACTTGCCCGACTTGGCCCTGCATGAGACCCTGCCTCTCGGGTCTTCATTTTCCGAACACGGTTACCCGCCCTCGACCTCGTACGAGTCTTGTACTGTCCGGGTTAGGTCAAGGTCCAAGAAAGTCGACCCAGCTCGCCATATAACCCTTAAATTGGCCGGCCCGGCTAGCATGCCCCACCCTCAAGGGCTGATTTAGGGTCAAGTTGGGTGAATCTAGCCCGCCTTCGGGTCGGCCCGACCAGGCTCGAGGGCCACCTTTTAGATTATCCACAACTCTCTTAATTTCCCGTTCCAAAATAGGTCATCTGTCTGAAAGTTAACTTTTTTTTTTTTTGCCAAAAATTCACTTTAGGTAGTGTTCCCCAAAAAAATAGATTTTAAAAGGGCTGAGTTTGCAAGAAATAAAAAAAGGTAGTGTTTCGCAGATTAACTATTTTAAAAGGTAGTGTTTCACAATTGATCCTTTATTTTTGCATAAAGATTAAGATCAAGAGTAGAGTGGTAGATACTAGATAGTACCAAAGAAGTAGGGTGATTTTACTTGCAATCAAATACTCAAATAGAATTGGACAATCGTAGTTAATATGCCAAAAACCGAATATAACCGACCAATCCGTTAAGAGCATGAACAATGAAGGGTGCTCCCTTTTACTCTGTACATTTTATCTCTCTTAGAATATGCCTTATAGCTCATCATTTTCAAATCCACTTGATACGAAAATTACTCAAGGAGTAAGATTCGTTAACTTGCAGCGGAAACAGACTATGTAACAGTCGTGCAGACTGTTGCTTTTCGATGAAACTGGAACAAGTAACAGTGATAAGAACTGTGATATGGAAACACACGGATGTAACAGTCTGGATGACTGTTGCAAAGAACAGAAACACACGAACACACAAGAACACGAACAAAGGATATTTGCTCAATCTAGACCTATAGATTGAACAATGGTGATTGATACTCAAGACCTATTGAATATCAGTCGAGCTAAAGTTTGAAAACGCGTCAAACTATAACCTGATTTTGGAACGAAAACGCGTCGAACCGAATAACACAATTGCAAGGCAAAAGTTGAGTTTTTCTTATTGTGATTGAATTCATAAAACTGAATACAAGACCCTCTATTTATACTAACTATTAACCTACCTAGCTGCCTTATTTTAATCTAACCGGAATTAGGAAATAAACTAGACTCCTAAATAAACAAGGAAATAAAATACTACTATGACAATTAGGAAAACTAATAATACCGGTTTTAGGAAACCCTTTATTCAGCGTAATAATAATAATAATATCTTATTTGATTCCTACTCCGAGCTAAATTAAAAATCTGCGAGCCTTGTTGAACTTTGTAACAGTCCCTACGACTGTTGCTTCGGTCAACACTGAGCCTTGTTGAACTTTGTCACAGTCCCTACGACTGTTGCTTCGGTCAACACTTAGCATCTCATCATTTTTGGATCATCCCCTCCCCCTTTGAAGAGAATTGACCTCAATTCTTTGTGACATCACTCCACCTGGATCAAAAACGAACAACACCAACAAGAAAGCAATTAAGATGTCGTTTCCAAACATCCATCTTGAGAACATACTCACGCCATCTTCATCTCCTAGCTTCATGTCCTCGTGCCATGTCATCTTGTGCCTTCCTCCCCTCCACCCTCCGTGCACAAGTATAAACACATTGTGACGTTTCATGTTGTCGACTAAGCACATCGAGCCAGTAGATGCTTCTACGGTTGTAGCATCTTTTGGTACCTGAAAATCAACCAAATAATAATCTTGACGCCTCTGAAACGTGTTAGCACCGAATATATTCTTGGTGGACTCAACACATAATCCGAACCCATGGCTAAAGTCGAATGAATAACACGGTTCTTGGATGTATGTATCAAACACTTCCTCATCTCCATATTTATCAAACAAAGGTGGGCGATTGAAATCCACATAAGGGCTAATGTCGAACGGTCCAAACACCTCCTTCGTTTGCTCTTCTTCAAACTCGTCCTCTATTGCTAGCATAGTTAAACTTGGATTTCTCTTACGACCAGAATGCATAGCTCGGGCCGCTTGTGAAGACATGGGCTTTAGAACGACCTTCTTACCATTAGAATACAACGCATACTCATTACTCCGCCCCATATGTGTCACATCTCGATCATATTGCCAAGGGCGTCCCAAAAGAATGTGACAAGCGTCCATAGGAACTACATCGCATAAGACTTCATCTTCATAGGAGCCCATTGCAAAGCATACACGAACCTGTCTTGAAACTTGCACTTTCTTACCATCATCTAACCAATGTAAATTATACGGCTTTGGATGAACTGTGGTTGGTAAAGCTAATTTCGATACCATCTCACTAGAGGCTGCGTTTGTACAACTCCCACCATCAATGATCACACTACACCATCGGTCATTCACTTGGCACTTGGTTTGAAACAATTGGTCACGTTGCTCCATGTCAATCGGTACTGATTTGGCTTGCAATGAACGAATAACCAAGGTTGTATCATATATATGAGCTTCATAAATTGTGGTCTGCTCTTTCTCCTCTTCGGTCTCATTGAGTTTAAACAAACCTCCGAATGTTTCGTCTACCTCTTCAAGCAAGTCATCACGAACAGCCACCGCTTCCCTCAACGTGATATTTCTTTTATTTGGACATGCATTCTGATAATGTCCAAATCCCTGACACTTAAAGCACCGAACCTTCATGACACTTTGTTCTTTAGAATTTACAGCGGGTTTGGAAGAACTAGGAGTTGCAATGTTTGTGCTTACGGGTTTAACGAACAAATCTGAAGACCCATTCGAATCACCAGTCCTTGAGGACTCGGATTTTCCCCAATAACTAGGTTTGTTTACCTCATTCGAACCATATCTAAACCTGCCTTGAGCTTCAACTTTCAAACATAGATTACATAGAGTATCAAAATCTGAATATAGCTGTAACTCCACGGCATTAGCAATGTTTCTGTTTAGACCTCTCAAGAATCTGGCCATCTTTTGCTCCTCATTCTCTTCTAATTCCCCCATTAAAGCTAACTTCTCAAACTCATCAATGTACTCACTAACATTCATTCTGCCTTGCATTAAGTCTGAAATCTTACGATACAAGGTGAGCTTATATGTTGATGGTACATACCGTTTCCTTAGCTTTCTCTTCAAGGCTTCCCAAGAGGAGATCTTCTCTTTCCCAGCCCCAGCTCTTTGTGACTTCAAGTTTTCAAACCATAGGGATGCTCCTTTACTTAATCTCAAAATTGCATACTTACAACGCTTGTTATCATCAAGATCCTTGAAATCAAACATTCGATCAATCTTACGTTCCCAATCCAAATACTCTTCAGGATCGGTTCCACCAACAAATTCTGGCAATTCTGTGAATTTGAATTCGTCTACTGGCCTTTGCTTAGGACCGGATCGTAGTCCTGTCGGCCTAGTACGTAGATAATCGCGTACTTCAGCGAGTAACGCCTCATCATCAAATTCCGTCATTGAATTAAAAGTTGTAATAGGACCGTCTCGATTTATGGAAATCAAGAGCCGAAGCTCTGATACCACTTATGATACGAAAATTACTCAAGGAGTAAGATTCGTTAACTTGCAGCGGAAACAGACTATGTAACAGTCGTGCAGACTGTTGCTTTTCGATGAAACTGGAACAAGTAACAGTGATAAGAACTGTGATATGGAAACACACGGATGTAACAGTCTGGATGACTGTTGCAAAGAACAGAAACACACGAACACACAAGAACACGAACAAAGGATATTTGCTCAATCTAGACCTATAGATTGAACAATGGTGATTGATACTCAAGACCTATTGAATATCAGTCGAGCTAAAGTTTGAAAACGCGTCAAACTATAACCTGATTTTGGAACGAAAACGCGTCGAACCGAATAACACAATTGCAAGGCAAAAGTTGAGTTTTTCTTATTGTGATTGAATTCACAAAACTGAATACAATACCCTCTATTTATACTAACTATTAACCTACCTAGCTGCCTTATTTTAATCTAACCGGAATTAGGAAATAAACTAGACTCCTAAATAAACAAGGAAATAAAATACTACTATGACAATTAGGAAAACTAATAATACCGGTTTTAGGAAACCCTTTATTCAGCGTAATAATAATAATAATATCTTATTTGATTCCTACTCCGAGTTAAATTAAAAATCTGCGAGCCTTGTTGAACTTTGTAACAGTCCCTACGACTGTTGCTTCGGTCAACACTGAGCCTTGTTGAACTTTGTCACAGTCCCTACGACTGTTGCTTCGGTCAACACTTAGCATCTCATCATTTTTGGATCACCACTCCATCCTTCTTTTTATTCTAAAGTTACTTTAATTCATCCTACAACCAAGAGTCTGCATATTTCATCCCCTCTCTTCGACTTTTATTACTATTTAAAACAATGGATGCATATGATTGGTTGCATTGGTTGCATGAAATAAAATAGAATAAAATGGCACTAAAGCCAATGTTTTATTTTCTCTTTGCATAGAGGAAACCTCTTTCCACTAGCAAAATTAAAAGGAGTTTGCAATGAAAAGTTTTACCTTTTAGAGGAAAGAGAGAATTAAAGGAGAGTGAAACTCTTTGATGCATATGCTCTAAAGACCACTTTAAACTTGTCAGATGTAATTTTATCAAGGATTTGATAAAAACACTAATAAAAATCAGATATTTCACCGAAATCAAATTATATAACTGACCTGATAATATCTACCGAGTTCAAATTTTTTGGTTAGGTGGGAGAACAAACCTAAGCCAAACATGACTTGTTTATTCGATATCGATCTAGCGGCTAAGTAGCTAACATAATTAATATGGTGGCTAAGTAGCTAACATTACTGTATAAGCCCATACTAAGGGGTTGTTTGGTTCAAGAGCTTGGAATGGAATGAATTGGAATATGAATCCATAGAGGTATGAGGTTGAAAATCAATTCCCATGTAAAGTTGTTTGGTTATCTTAAAATTATAAAAGAGTGGATATAATTGGAATTGGAATATGAATTCATAGAGGTATGAGGTTGAAAATCCATTCCCATATCCCCCTCGGTTTGTGAAAATATATTTTTTTAAATAAAAATCAAGTTTTTATAGGATATATACTATTAGCGTATTTAATTAAACAGATAATTAATAGTGGTTTAGTGGATAAGACGCCTACTTTTGGGGGAAAGGGCAAGAGTTCGAATCCCACTAGACTCTTTTTATTATAATTTCTTTCTCTTCTAACCCATTTCTTTGTTTTTCGTTCCCGTGTTATCATTCATTCCCTTCTAAGTTCTAAAGTCTTTTTCATTTTCATTTTGTTTTCTTTTTTCATTCACTTGCTATATATTGTTACGATATTAGTTACCAATAACTTTTATGTAAGACGGGTTTACCCTAAATTAGTGTAAACCGCCTTATAATTTTTCCTAAATACCCTCTCATAATTTCACTTATTAACCACTCATGTTTTAGGAATGAGAGTCAAACGAAACAAGTTACCATGCGATAATGAATAATGGATAATTCATAGAAGACAAAATAATTGAAAAAAAAACTCTTCATTTCATCATGGTGCGATTCTTTTTACTACAAAAAATTTGGTTACATAGATAGTTGTGAGAAAATGATTTATTAAGAAGAAGGTTTATAAATCAAGGATAAGAATTGTCATGCATTAATCGATCGGTAAAAAAATGCGATGCAATTTTTTGTAAGTGTGCACTCCCATTACTTACGCTCTTGTCCGCCACTGATACCAAGATAGAAAGATAGGTATGAGATTCCAAGGGGTTGGAATGAAGTTAGATACCTAGGGGTTCTAACTTCATTCCAAAATACACCAACTAAACATTGGAATGGAGCAAATCCATTCCAATCCATTCCAATCTATTTCAAGATGGTCAACCAAACACCCTTAAGTGTTACATAATCCATATCAGCTTAACATGATTGTGTATTATCCAACCCACAGCCATAGCCGTTGCTCCTCACTCAATAGAGCCGTTGTCTCCTACAATCATGGAAGCCACCTTCCTATATTAGACCCAAATCAAATCCCCTTTTGTATATTTGCCCTACATAACGATATTCACTTGTGTATATAAATAGACTTGTCAATTAGTTTGTAATCACACAATATTATTTTATGTTAATACAATTATATTTCTCCATATTCCAAAGTTAACATGGTATCAATAGCTAGGTTTTAATATCTCTGCCTCTCTTTACAATATTCATCTATTATCTTTTTCTTCTTCTTCATATATCATGACCAAAACCGATACTCAATCTACATCTAAATCTCCAATTTTTTCTCTGGTTCATATGGAACAACCCGGTCACAACATTGCTGCGGTTGCTTTCAATGGCACCAATTATGATGAATGGTCACGTTTCTTTCAATTAGCACTCATGGCCAAAGGTAAACTCGGCTATCTTGACGGCACCATATCCAAACCTACCGCTGGAACTGACAAAATTAAATCTTGGACTGAGACGAACGCTTTGGTCACGTCTTGGATCCTCACGTCAATTAAACCTACCGTGCGGAATCAAATCTCTATCCGTTCGGAGGCTAAACTAGTATGGCTCGATATTAAGAATCGATTTTCTCAGGAAAATGATGCCCGCATCTATCAATTAGAAGCGAAATTGCTGGCTTGTCGTCAAGGTCCGACAGAGACCTTGATGTCCTACTATGGCCGTATGACTACTATTTGGAATGCCATTCTTGACCATGATCCTCTTCCCTCTTGCTCATGTGCTCCGTGTGCCGCCTGCGAATGGGTCACGCTTATGACTGCTCGGCGTGAAAAAAAGCGGGTTCGTGATTTCCTATTAGGCCTGGATGACCGATTTGTCAATATTCGTTCTCAGATTATCGGTATTTCTCCTCTCCCTTCTTTAGATCTTATTTATAATCGCTTATTACAAGATGAAGGTGTCCGTAACTTATCGTCTAGTAGACAAGACACCACTTCTGAGCCTATGGCGTTTGCAGCCCGTGTTCACCATCATAACCGAAACTCAGTCGGGGGAGGGGGGGGGGGGGGCCGTGATGGCCGCACTGACCGTCGCATTGCTTCCGAACCCTCTAAATATTTTTGTATCGCTTGTCAACGTTCGGGTCATAGCTTGAAATTCTGTTACAAAGTCACGGGAAAATATCCCGATTCCTGGACTGGCCCTCGTGACCGCATACATTTGGACCCGAATGCTACGGATTTAACGAATGCAGTTTTTGTACCCGATCCTCGTGGTAAGACCATCTCTGACCGAGGTAAGCAACCCACTTCTGGCCCTCCTCCGAAAGCCCATCTGGTTGCTGGCAGCCATGGTATGTCCTCTGCTCGTCCCCTTACTCACTTTGATAAACTGGACCTCAACTCGTTATCACCTAGCGAGCTGGACGAATTGGGTTCGTTATGGCAGGCTCACAAATCAGACTCGGCCGATACCCGTCTTCATGGTAACTCTCTTTCCCTTACTTGGATAATTGACACCGGAGCATCCCACCATATGTCGGGTTGTCTCCGTTATTTTTCTAATGTTAAGACTATTACTCCCCTCTCCGTGGGTCTACCCAATGGGGATCTTACTATTGCCACCAAAAGTGGCGACATACACTTATCTTCCCGTCTCATTCTTCGTAATGTTCTGTATGCCCCTAACTTACATTGCAATTTAATATCTGTTTCCAGCCTTCTTATTGACACCACTCTCACGATTCAGTTTTCGCATAATCTTTGTCTTATCCAGGACCGTCCTTCGAAGACGGTGATTGGTGCGGGTGAACAAAACGAGGGGCTATACTACCTCAAAGGGGTCCGAAATGATACCGTTCATGCATACCTGGCTGGAACCGTTGACGCTACGGAACTATGGCACCGAAGGTTGGGGCATCCCTCGTCCCACATTTTTCAATTTCTTTCGTTTCTTAATAAGTCTTCTAAAACTAATACTGCTTTTCATAGTCCCACGTGTGACATTTGTTTACGCGCGAAACAAACTCGCGAACATTTTCATTTAAGTTCTACTCGTGCTACTTCCATTTTTGATCTTATACACTGTGACCTTTGGGGTCCCTATTCGGAAAATGCTTCTTGTGGTTCTCAATATTTTTTAACAATTGTCGACGATTTTTCACGGTCCACTTGGGTCTACCTCTTACGACGTAAAAGTGACACAAAACAAAAATTATTACAATTTTTTGCTATGATAGAACGTCAATTTGATAAGAAAATAAGAACTTTTCATACCGATAATGGGACGGAATTCCGCCCCCTCATCCCTTTTTTTCACGACAATGGAATATTTTTTCAAACTTCAAATGTTGATACACCTCAACAAAATGGTCGGGTCGAGCGTAAACATCGTCATATACTTAACGTTGCAAGAGCCCTTCTTTTTCAAGCCTCCCTTCCTTTGTATTTTTGGGGCGAGTGTGTGTTAACCGCAGTACATTTAATAAACCGGACCCCGACTTCTCTTCTCAATGGCAAAACGCCCTACGAAATCCTTTTTAACAAATCTCCTGATTTTTCCACTATTCGTGTTTTCGGTTGCCTCGCATATGCTAAAACATTAAATCGTTCCAATGATAAATTTGCGTCTCGTAGCAGAAAGTGCGTTTTTATTGGTTACCCATTTGGAAAGAAAGGTTGGCGTCTTTATGATTTAAATTCCGGCTCCTCATTTGAATCTCGCGATGTTATTTTTATTGAAAGCGACTTCCCTTTTAAAAATCTTAATATTCACGATTTCAATGACAATACTACAACGTCTCCTGCCTCGCTGCCTCCTATTGACAATACTCCAACCTTCCTTGTCTCCACTTCGACGGACCCAACATTACCTTCTCCACCATCCCCACCTCCGCAATCTGACCACCCACCTACCACCCTACCCGTCACATCACCCCCGCATGTTACTCCGCCTGTTTTGCCCATAACTCCACCACCTCCGCCTATTTCAACAATTTCCACGCACCTCGGCCGGGGCCATCGTCCAAAAATACCCAATTCCAATCTCAATGACTACGTTCTCTCCCATCGTCCCTCGTTGCATTCACTTCTTGCCTCATCATCGTCTTCAGGTACCGCTTTTCCTATTTCTCATTACCTTACTTATGACAAGTTTTCTCCTAAACACAAAGTTTTTTTGTCGGCCGTGACTAAACACCACGAGCCCAGTTTTTATAATGAAGTCGTGCAGGTTCCTGAGTGGCGTACAGCTATGCAATTAGAAATTGACGCCCTTGAGAAAAACAACACTTGGACTCTCGAGCCTCTCCCTCCAAACAAGAAAGCCATTAGCTCTAAATGGGTATACAAAATTAAGTACAATGCGGACGGCTCGATCGAACGCTACAAAGCTCGTCTGGTTGTCATGGGCAACCGCCAAGTCGAAGGCGTCGATTACACGGAAACCTTCGCCCCTACTATAAAACTTGTCACTGTTCGGACTCTACTTGCCATTGCCGCAGCTAAGAAATGGGTCCTCCATCAAATGGATGTCCATAATGCATTCCTTCATGGAGACCTCAATGAAGAAGTCTACATGAAACCACCACCGGGCTTTCCTCCATCCGCCAATGGGACTGTATGTCGCCTACGAAAGTCCCTCTACGGCCTCCGCCAAGCTCCAAGGTGTTGGTACGCTAAACTCGCTTCCGCTCTCACAACATATGGTTTCACACAATGCTCGTATGATCACTCATTATTTTCTATCTCTCGCCCGGACACCGAGGTACATATCCTTGTCTACGTTGATGATTTAGTCATTTGTGGGAATAATCAAGACTTCATTGACCGATTTAAAGAGTATTTGAGCAAATGCTTTCACATGAAGGACTTAGGGGTCCTCAAATATTTTCTTGGCCTCGAAATTGCTCGCAATACCTCGGGAATTTTTATTTCACAACGCAAATATGCGCTCGATATTTTACAAGAAGCAGGTCTTCTCGGTACAAAGCCTACCTCTGTTCCTATGGAACCCAATCATCGTCTCGGGATTTCCAAAGCCGCCCCTATGAAGGACCCACAACCCTACCGGCGCCTTGTGGGGCGTCTTGTCTACCTCACAATTACTCGACCCGAATTAACTTACTCCGTCCATATCTTAGCCCAATTTATGCAAACTCCCACAACGGAGCACTGGTCCGCCGCTCTCAATGTGGTTCGGTATCTGAAGAAATCACCCGGCCAAGGTATACTTCTCCGGTCCGATAGCACCTTACAACTTAACGCCTATTGCGATGCCGACTATGCTACCTGCCCGACTACCCGCCGCTCTCTCTCCGCCTACCTTGTTTTCTTAGGCACTTCTCCCATTTCTTGGAAAACCAAAAAGCAGGCCACGGTGTCCAGATCCTCTGCCGAGGCCGAATATCGCGCCATGGCCGTCGCCGTATGTGAACTTAAATGGTTAAAAGGCCTGCTCCAGTTTCTCGGTATACAACATCAACATCCTATCAAACTCCGATGTGACAACAAGTCCGCCCTTTACATTGCTCGCAACCCGGTTTTTCACGAACGGACTAAGCACATTGAAGTCGATTGTCACTTTATTCGTGACGAAATTCAAAAAGGTGTTATTGCTCCAAGCTATGTCCACACTAAGACACAACTCGTGGATATCCTCACGAAAGCTTTGGGTCGAACCTCGTTTGAAGAACTCCTTTCCAAGTTGGGTGTTTCCACTCTCCACACTCCAACTTGCGGGGGGATGTTATCCAACCCCCAGCCATAGAGCCGTTGCCCCTCACCCAATAGAGCCGTTGGCTCCTATAATCATGGAAGCCACCTTCCTATATTAGACCCCAATCAAATCCCCCTGTGTATATTTGCCCCATATAACTATATT
>JAIUZE010004982.1:0-14029 GCA_022085475.1 Heliosperma pusillum
AGAGAATCGGTGACGCACACTTGTGTCAGACAAGTGGGAGATTGTTTGAGTAGGTGTCCTCCACAATAGTGCGCCACATAATAAATCTTATTATGGAATATAATTGGGATATTTATTGACTATATATATGATTAGTCAGTTGATTAACGTAATCAATAACGGTTGGCTGACTAGAGTTTGACGTTATTGTCGTTTGACGGCGGTGATCAACTGATCCCTTTCGGTCACACCTAAAGGATGAAATCCAAATAGTAACTAATTATTTGTATACGATACAGTTAATTAGTACATTACATATATTCGATATGTACGAGAGTTAATTGTTAGAAATTGAGTTAAGAACTCAAAGTCGATTAAACTTATTTTTCAATTATGCGATAATTGACTAATAAATTTATATCTTATTTTAATACGATTAAATAAGATTTAACTTAGTAATTATTCGTTAAATTACTAAATTAGTTGAGGTTTTGAGATAGAGGTAATTAGTTAATTATATTTACAAGGAGTTGTAAAGTAAATTAACTAGGCATTGTGGGACCCATTATATATTGATACAAGGAGTACATATTATTTATTTAATTGAGTCATATAATTGTTATATGATCAAATTAACACTTAATTATACAAGATAATTAACCATATGATCAATAAGTATTTGTGAGACAAATATCAAAAATCAAAATGGATCAAACTTGGCCAATATGGCTGGTTAGATTGTAGTTACAATGTGATGATTGTTGTTCTTGTTTTTACTCTTTAGTTACTTATTGAAAGTGACATAACAAGTAGTAAACAATCATCATCTTTTCTACAACACTCCACTCAAATGCATGTGATAAAATTGAACAAAATAATAGTCCAATTTTGGACATTATGGTCCGGCCAAATGGCCTACATAATGAGCAATTTTGTTGTTCATTTTTTGATGACTTGATTTTGTGCAATTTGTTTACTTCTCTCTAAAATTCTTCCTCTCACTAAATACTCTCATATACTAATATTTCCTAAGTATTACTAGTGTAGTAATATAGTCTAATATTAGTAGTATATCATCTATCTTATTATCTAGTTAATAATAAGGGTAGATTATTTGGTGTCATCTTGGTGCAACTTGACGGAGGTCTTCTAGTTTGGAGATTTCATGTGTTCATCCATATTTATAGCTCAAGAACAACAAGAAGGAGTTCTTGTTGTGCCCATATAATTTCCATATCAATGTGAGGAAATTTCTTCTTTTATATAAATGTCTTTATATTTGCATGCATGTTACATAGATCATTATAAACTAAATTAAAAAGTAATTTAGTAAATAATTAGAGGAGTCTAATTAAGGTCTATGGACTTTCAGCATATGCTCTTAGTAGGAAAGCTTCTCATGCTTTGAATGCTTTGCATGTATTACCTGTTGATCTTTGTGACGATTTTCGAAGGTTGAGTTTGGAATTCGTAGAGCGTGGATTTGTTCATGTTGGTTCTATGATTGCTGAACCTGTGTTTCTCCGTGAAATCCGCGAAAGCCAAGTTGATGATCTTACCTACAAGTCTATCCAAGCCAAACTTCTCGAAGGTAAAGGTAAAGATTTCAAGTTTGATGATGAAGGTGTTCTTCGTTTCCATGGTCGTTTATTTGTTCCAAATGCTCTTAATTTGAGAAAGCGAGTTCTTGATGAAGCTCACCTTTCACCTTATTCTATTCACCCCGGAGGTGATAAGATGTACAAGGATTTGAAGCTACAGATTTGGTGGCCGAACTTGAAGGGTGATGCTATATCTTATGTTGGAAGGTGTTTGACTTGCCAACAAGTGAAGATTGAACACAAGAGGCCGGGTGGATTGCTACAACCGTTGGATATTCCGCTATGGAAGTGGGAATCTATTTCTATGGATTTTGTTATGGCCTTGCCGAGGACCGTTGGAGGTAAAGATGCCGTTTGGGTTGTTGTTGATTGTTTGACCAAGTGTGCTAGATTTGTTCCGATCAAAGAAACGTGGAATTTGGATCGTTTAGCAAAAGCCTATGTTGATGAAATTGTTAGATACCATGGTGTTCCTATGGAGATTATATCCGACCGAGATCCGAGATTCTGTTCGAGATTTTGGAAAGCTTTCCAAGAAGCCATGGGTAGTAAGTTGCTGATAAGTACTGCTTTTCATGCCGCTACAGATGGTCAGACTGAGAGGACTATTCAGACTTTAGAAAACTTGCTTAGGGCTTGTGCTCTTGACTTTCAGTCTAATTGGGAAAAGAGTCTACCTTTGGTGGAGTTTTCTTACAACAACAGTTGTCATGCGTCTATCAAGATGGCTCCATATAAAGCTCTTTATGGAAGGAAATGTCAGAGTCCTATATGTTGGAATCAATTGAGTGACAATCGTGATTTAGGCCCCGATGTTCTTGTTGAAACCATTGATAATGTGAAGGTCATTCGTGATAGAATGAAAGTCGCTCAAGACCGTCAAAAGTCTTATGCCGATATCCGAAGAAGGCCGTTAGAATTCGAGGTTGGAGATAAAGTATTCTTGAAGGTATCTCCAATGAAGGGTGTTAAACGGTTTGGTGTTAAGGGTAAATTGAGCCCGAAATACATTGGACCTTTTGATATTGTAAAGAGGATTGGTGCCGTTTCTTATAAGTTGGATTTGCCCCCGAATTTGGCTAAGTTTCATAATGTATTCCATGTTTCTCAATTGAGAAAGTATGTTAGTGATCCAAGCCATGTCTTTCAAGTTGAATTGCCCGAGCTTGAACCGAATCTATCCTTTGAAGAAAAGCCGATCCGCATCCTAGATCGTAAGGATAGGAAGTTGAGAAGTAAAGTAGTTCCTTTAGTGAAAGTCTTGTGGAGAAGTGCTAATGTCGAAGAAGAGACTTGGGAAACTGAAGCTTCTATGCGTAGTAAATATCCGAGTCTTTTCGAGTAAGGTATTTTTCTTTCCCTCAAGTTTCGAGGGCGAAACTTTTTAAAAGGTGGGGTGATTGTAACACCCGGAAATGTACCCTATTTTTATAATGAAAATATTATACGAATACCTTTCTGTGAATTATAGTTTTTATCGTAAATTTAATTTTTCCGAGTCGAAATTAGAATTTCCGAGTTCGTATTTGGAATTTCCGCGAGATTCCATGAGAATCCCGTCTTAAGGCGAGTTTGACTTTCCTTGACTTTTTCCTTTATATTCCACTCATACTCCCTTAACCTATTTCATTCACTCAAACACCAAAAACCTTACTTCTTCCTTAAGCAAAACCAAACCCTTGCCTCCATAAACTTTCCGATCTTAAAATCATCGTAGCTCATTCGTTCTTTGCTTAAATTCACGTAAGTTCGTCTCATTCTTCCCCTCTTACCTTCCTCTATCCGTATTGATATTAAAATCATCGTCTTTCTCGCGTTTCAAACTTTCCGTCTTTCTCAAGATGAATTTTATTCATCTTTTATGATCTATTTGTAGGTGGCGACCTCCAAGATCCCGACAAAGACTATTTTCTAATTGAAGAGGAGCTTGACGAGTAGTGAAGACGCTTAAAGGTAACGGTGAAGGGTTACTCGGTATCATTTACGTGTTTTACATGCTTTATATGCTAGAAATCGTATTAGAATACGATTAGTAAGCTTAGGAATCAGGTTATGATTAATGAATGTTGTTATTTGATGAATGTTGATGATTTGTATTGATTGTTGATAGTTATTAGAAGTAAATTATGAGAATTGAAATGAATTGGATAAGTAAGGAAGGCTCACGGGTGAAGAAGTGCTCCCAGCCGGGTGACCGGCCGCCGGTCTGCCCACCGGCTGGGAACACATCAGTAACAACTTTGGAATTTTTGGAATTTTTGTGTAGGGGTGGTCCTGGCCGGGTGCCCGGCCGCCGGTCCATCGACCGGCTAGGAACACATACCCTGTTTTCTATGATTTTTGGTTTTTGCCTTGTGCTCCGAGCCGGGGTACCTGCCGCCGGCCTCCTGACCAGCCTGGAACACGGCTGTGTTTTTCTTATATAATTTCTAAAACTCGTAATTGATAATAGTTCGCATGATCCGTTTATCGTATAATTTTACGTAGTGACTTATAATATTCATGTTTTGGATATATGATATTTCATTCGCTTGTATCACATGTTTTGTGACGGTTTTTGCTATGTCCCACTTTGAGTCGGTTTTTACAAATGATACGGTTCGAGCACTATTTTGTCTTGTGCTTTGTACTCTCATTCCCTTGGCTACCTTCCCGTTCGTAAGGCTGGAACGTCGGAACGGAGAGGTATCCTACTGCTTAAATGCATGTGTTAGTGGGCATACGACGACGTTGTTGGGAGTTGAACGCTATGCGTTGATCGACCCGGCCGTCAAATGTTGTGTACTTGCGAGGTGGTTTTATTTTGCATGATAGCGTCTCGCTTGTTATGAGGCTTGTGCTCTTTTCCGCCTCTTTCGTGAATTGATCACCTATTGGGGTACTCTCTGCGTCATGTGATGGCCGAGTCTTGGATGTGTAAATGTTTATCGCATGTCCGAATCGGAAAACGTTTATTCCGAGAATCTGGCCAGGTTTAGACTAGGACCGTATTATTATCGTCCGTCCTAGCCAGGAGGAAATAAGTCTACTATACGAAATAATTGATCGTGTATGCGTTCAAGGGAATTTTTAAAGCCCTTGGATGCCTGTTAATCATACTTGCCATGTACAGGTGCAGTGGCGTGTCATTTACCGTGAGGATTTCTTTGTGTCGTCTTCTTGAATCGTGATTTCTGATATTGTTCATGTCAATTGCATGATTGGGCACCGTTCTATGTTTGGTATGCTTTGAATGGATGATACCAATGATGGATTTATTCATGGTCATTGCAGACTTGGCGCTGGTTTTGTTTTCGAGTCTCATCTTAGCAAACTTATACCGCTAACGGTGAGATGCAAGCCCTGCTTGAGGGATTCGTTCCCTAAGAGTGTCTTCCCCGGTCTTTGAATACCCGTGAGGGATTCGGATTTTGAATTTTCCATAATAATCTTATCTTTATATATTGGATTTCCTATCTATCCTTATCGTCTCACATGTTATCTATATATTCATGATTTTACTTTGGTATTTCCTTTGATGTCTTTAATGTGTAATGGCCTGGAGAACCCGAGTTACTCTGCTCTCCCCCACTGATTGTGGCGTTCATGTTTTTCATGAATGAACAGGTTGCTTGCATGGATGGCTTTTTGCTTTGACTATTTTGGGTTCGGGTGTGAGCTAGCGGGCGTTGTCCCTAGAAGTTTCACCTCTAGACGATTTAGCTAGTTTTGCTAAACACTTGTTCTTTTCTAACATTTTGAGAGACCCCGTCTCTTTGTTATATTTCGTACTTAGTTTGTAATATTTTGACACTCCTCGTTTTATCTATCTTGCATGTATAAAAGTTTTTAAAATACCGTATTTCCGCATATTATTTCACATGCTTGTATGTTTTATATTTCCGCATTCGCGAGGGTTGTCACAGAGTGCACATCATAGCATACATGATTGACCCAACTGCTGAAGCATAAGGGATCAACTTCATGCGTTCAATCTCCTCTGTGACGATAGGACTCTGGGATTTACTCAGAGTGATACCATGACCTATTGGAATAAAGCCTCTCTTAGAGTCTTTCATTTTGAACCGATCAAGAATCTTATCTATATAAGCTTCTTGACTTAACGCTAGTATCCTTTTGGATCTATCTCTATAGATCCGGATACCCAAAATGCGTTGTGCCTCTCGCAAATCCTTCATCTGGAAATGTTTCCCAAGCCACTCCTTGGTAGAAGTAAGCATTGGTATGTCATTCCCAATGAGAAGTATGTCATCCACATACAAGATAAGGAAAGTAACTTTGCTCCCACTAAACTTCATGTATAAACATGGTTCCTCGACACTTCGAGTGAATCCGTTTTGTTTAATTACATGATCGAAGTAATGATTCCAACTCCTTGATGCTTGCTTAAGACCATAAATGGATCTCTTAAGTTTGCATACCTTCTTAGGGTTGGATTTATCCTCAAAACCTTCAGGTTGTGTCATGTACACCTCCTCTTCTAGAATCCCATTCAAGAAGGCGGTTTTGACATCCATTTGCCAAATTTCATAGTTATAAAATGCGGCAACCGCTAAGAGAATCCTAATGGATCGAAGCATAGCGACTAGGGCAAAAGTTTCGTCATAGTGTAAACCATGAACTTGAGTGAAGCCTTTTGCCACCAATCTAGCTTTGTAGATATCATTATGTCCATCTATGCCTTTCTTGATCTTGTAAATCCACTTGCACTGAAGTGTTGGAGCCAATGTCCTCCACAGTTAGTGCAATAACATAAATAAATCTCTGTAGGTTCACAGGGTATACTTTGTATAATAATCAGTTGATTAACGTTTATCAATAACGGTTGGCTTGCTAGATAAGTTTGACGTTATTGTCATACAGATGGCGGTGATCAACTGGTCCCTAAAAGTCACACCTAAAGGATGTGTTTTGAGAGATGTGATTATTTGAGAAAATAATCATATTGATGCCCTATTATATGACTAAAAGGTTAGTCAGTGTATTTGACTAAAAGGTTAGTCAATGTGATGATGAGACGATTATTTAATAACGATTAAATAAAGTTAGCTGAGACGAATTAACTGTAATTCGTTAATTGAATATAAAATGTTATATTTAATTGTTGTATATAATGTAAGCTAATTAAACATAAACCGTTATAATTAATTGACAAATTATAAATATACAGATATTTATAATTAATGATGTATTATAATATCGGTCCATGTAAAACGACAATTATAATATATTACATTATATTGGAAGCTAAAATGACCAAAAACGAAAGTATCCAGATACACTCGGTTTTTAGTCAATGGGTAGTTATTTTGAGGAGACAAAAATCTCCCCATATAAAACCTACTATGTGCCGTGAGAAAGAGGAGGGGAAGAGAAAATTCTAAAAACCTAATTCTATTCTTACAGGGTGCCTCCATCCAAACATCAGACAAAGACAAAAGTTAACAGTAACTTTTGACAAAACACAAAAACAAAAGGTTAACAGTAACTTTTGGATCTCTTTCTAGCAAAGGAGAAGGGCATATCTCATACAATCTTGGGTGCAACGATTAGGAGGATATCTACTTTGATATCTCTGTTCTTTACGCCAATTGCTAGGACCGGAGGTTGATTTCTAAATCTATACTCTTATTCTTGTTTTCGTTTATGACTAGTATAATCAAGTTATTACTATTTCGTTATAATCCTATCATAATTGTATTGTGGTAATACCGATTTCCCACAAGTGGTATCAGAGCATAGGCCACGAAATTGTTTTAATTTGATTTCATAAACCGAAACTGTTTATGCCGCTGTGTGTTTGACTCGATCGAGGACTTTAGTGTCTCGATCGAGCAGTTTTCTCAAAGTTTTGGTCGATCCAGTACCTGTGTTCGCTCGATCGAGCAGTTTTCTCAAAGTTTTGGTCGATCGAGTACCTGTGTTCGCTCGATCGAGCAGTTTGCTCAAATTTTTGGTCGATCGAGTGATGTTTATACTCGATCGAGGTCCCTGTTTGTCGACTAGGAATAATTAGTCGATCGAGAGACTTTATTGTTTAATTTCTTCTCGATCGAGTACTTTACAGAATCGTATTTCCTTTCGTATTCGTTTTCATTTAGATTTATTTTGTTATTTTAATCTGTTCAAATAACATACAATAGATTTGTAGATGTTTTAATTTAATAAAGATTAGATTAAAATGAAAATGGAAATGATGTTGAATGAGTTTATCATTTGAAAGGATATTAATTTTTCCCTATTTTGTCGATAAGGACCATTTTGCTGAAGAAAATTTTTGCTGAAGAATTTATGCTAAAAAAATTTCTGTTTTTTTTTTGTTGTATTCAAAGTTTTTGGGCCTTTAATTGTACATTATTCGGATTGTGTATAATTAATGTGAATCGGTTCACATATGCTTAATATCTTACATTTTAAAGCAGTTTGAAATGTTTAGGATAGTTCATTTTATCAGTAAAATGAATCAAGATTGTAATTGATGTGGGTAATTACAGAATCACCACATAATTATAATCGATATTAAAGGGTGGTTTGGATAATAAAACATCGTAATAACTGTATTATGTCTTGAATGTTTTATTTTAGTTGGTGCTTTTATAATATGTTTTGGAATGTTTGAATGGATTTTTAACGTATTTTTACAATCAGTTGTAACTTAGTGTGGCCTTAGTATATTGTGTTACCGTAATGATGGTAACATAGTCTTGGATGTATTTTGAGATCTCGCATCTCCATTATTTTTAGTTTTGGGTTTTGAAATTAGTATGTAATAAATAGGATCTATGTAATTTTATTTGTTGTAATTTCAAAGAAGACTAAAGATGGAGATTTGAGCTCACTCCCGCTACATGGACCAAGAAGGGTGATAAAGTCAAGCTTCGAGGGTCCAATCAGTTGGATTCCGAGTTGTATTTATTCTTTTTGGTAGGATAGGCCACAATAGGACATGTTTTTCCTTTTACGTTTTTCATTCTCGTTTACTTTCATCACATGATAGATAATTGCATCATGTTCCGCCTAAACCAAACCACCTAATAAAATGCATGAAAATGATTCATATAGATTGAATATTTTTTAATCATGGACATACAGATGTCACTCGCTTTTACGGCCATCACCTTAGTTAAATCATTATCGAGTTTCTAGATATTCGTTCACTTAAAATGAATTTAAGTTAAGATGATGGGACCCTCCCCTATAAATAAAATTGAGACTAGTCTTTATAGGGAAAACTACTATGAGCCCCTTCTTCGTCGGAAGTCATAATATGACCCCTTCTACGTTGGGTAAGTAGTGAGTGTTGACCTATTTTATCTCAACATTATAGTACGAGTAATATCTCGTGATTATCATGGACTAAAGATTGAATTTACAGAAATTTATCGACCAGGAATTCTAAAAGTAGAATTAGCCAAGAGGTTGGCTTATCAATTTACAGAAATTGAGTCTTGGGATCATTTATATAATTCTTGAGGGAGGTCAATTATATAAATGCACGAGTCATCGAATTAAACAGTTTTTCATTAGACTCAAATTTAAAACGATGAAACTTATCATATTTATTTTCTTTTTCCACAGTCATATATTCAGATATAACTGCTAATAACAAAATGGCTGGCCACACTGATGACCCAATGCCAAGTGCCACGCTCGGACGTGAGTCCTGGCTTAAGATGTTTATGGACACTATGAATCAGTCAACGCGACTGAAGAATAACGGGTCCAACTTTGCGGACTGGGAGGCTTCATTACGGAATGCTGCCATTGCTGACGGTAAGCTCAAGTACTTAACTGAGCCACTACCGCCAAACCCAGGCCCCAATGCAGGAGCAAATGAATCACTTGCTTATAGTGATTTCGTAATGGAAGCGGGTGCGATAAATAACGTACTCATCTTTTCAATGGAATCAAATTTGCAAAGGCGATTCATTGCCCAAGGTGCAAACAAGATTTTCACCACGCTCTCTAACGAGTTCTCGAAAGCTCTGAGGATCGTTAGCTATGAGCATACCTGTCGCTTCTTTGAAGCGAAACTCCAGAGGGGCCAAGCAGTTAGCCCACACATTCTTGACATGATTGAGAATGTCGAGAAACTGGAGGCACTTGGTTGCAAAATCGATGAGAAAATCGTCATAGACCGCGTTCTTCATTCACTTCATGATGGTTTTGCCCTTTTCAGGGCAAATTCCTATATGAATGATATGCAGAAGAGTCTTCATCAGCTCCACTCACTCCTTGTACAGACAGAGAGTGATCTGAAATTGAGTGGGAGTCTGAAACAGGACGTTCTCATGATTGCCAACAAGGGCAAAGGTAAGGGCAAGGCTAAGGCCAACCTAGCTGTATGGAAGCCGAAATTCAAAAAGCCAGGGCAAGGCAAGAGTGGGCCTGGTGAGACTAGCGGTAGCTCACAAGGCAAGACAAAGAGCGATGAAGGTAACGTGGAGTGCCACCATTGCCACAAGATTGGGCATTGGAGGAGGAACTGCCTCGTGTACCGTGAGGACATTAAAGCAGGCCGCGTCTCTCCTGTTGGTATGTCTTCTTCTTTTATTCATATAATTGAGATCAACCATGCAAGTTTCGGAACTTGGGTACTAGATACTGGTTGTGGTTCTCATCTGTGCAATCATTTGCAGGGCCTAAGAAACATCACAACTCTCGCAAGGGGTGATGTGGACCTGCGAGTGGGGAATGGAGCAAGAGTAGCTGCCGTTTCAGTGGGAACATATGTAATCCAACTCCCGAGCGGATTTAAGTTATTTCTGAATAACTGTTACTATGTACCCAGTTTATCTAAAAACATTATTTCGGTTTCCGTACTTGATAAGGACGACTTTTCGTTTGTAATAAAGGATAATAGCTGTATTTTCTCTTTAAACGAAATGATTTATGGTAAAGCAGTTTCCATGAATGGGATTTTATGTTTGAGATCAAATCCACAGATATATTGCATTTGAGTAGAGTAAGAAAGGTCAAGGTTGGGTGAAAAGATCAAACCTATTTTGTCATTGTCCGTCTGGGACCATAAATGAAAAACGCTGATGAAGCTCATTGAAATAATGGGGACAATCTCCCCCATTGACTATGAATCTTTTTGGTCCGTGTGAATCATGTCTCATAGGCAAATGACTCGAATTTGCCTTCAAATTTGTTGGAATGTCTTGCTGCTGCCTATTAGGACTCATACATACTGATGTGTGTGACCTATTTCAATACGCTAGAGAATCCTAAGATATTTTATCACTTGCACGGACGATTTAAGTAGATATGGAGATGTCTACTTATGAAGCATAAAGTGGAGTCCTTTGACGTTCAAGAAGTCCAGAATAATGTTTGAAAACCAGCTGTATAGAAAGATTAAGCCTACTTCAGTCGTGGTGGCAAATATCTTTCGAAGGAGTTGATCGACACCTTAATACCTATGGTGTATACTTCAGTAACTCCACCTGGAACACCACAAATTGAATGGTGTGTCCGAACCTGAGAAATATCGAACATGCTTGATATGTTCGATCCATGATGATCACACGGTAGTACCTGATTCACTATGGGGTTTTGCTCTTTTGTCAGCTGCTCTTATACTTAACCGAAGTCCGTCTAAAGCTGTAGACAAGACTCCATATGAATTATGGAAGGGAACGGTCCCTAACTTGTCCTTTATTCGGGTTTGGGGCTGCGAGGCTTATGTCAAGTGGAGACCTGACGATAAGCTCGGCCCACGATCGGCCAAGACATACTTTATTGGTTATCCAAAAGGGATGTTTGGTCATTACTTTTACTCGCCTACCGAACATCGAGTTTTTGTTGCGGCTAGTGCGACGTTCTTAGAGAAAGACTTTCTCGAGAATAGGACAAGTAATGGAACCTTCGAACTGTCGGAGATTCAAGAACCAACAACCGAGCAACCAATGGAGGAAACTGTTCCTTCATCATCAGCTGCGGTTAATATTCCTTTGGAACCTAGGAGGTCGGGTAGACACCCTATTCCTCCAGACAGATACATTGGTATGGTCGAGGAGAATGAGAGTGATGACGTTTTACTCCTAGAGAGTAACGAACCCGCTACCTATAAAGGTGCCATGACTTGTTCCGACTCTAAGCTATGGCTTGACGCCATCAATCCGAGATGGACTCTATGTATGAGAATGACGTTTGGGATCTGGTTGACTTACCTGATAAGGTTCGGCCTCTTCAGTGCAAAAGGCTTTACAAAATAAAGCATTTTGTAGAAGGACAACCAGATACATACAAGGCACGACTAGTGGCAAAAGATTTCACTCTAGTGCACGGATTGCATTATGATGAAATTTTTGCACCCGTAGTCATGCTGCATTCCATTCGGATAATCTTAGCGATTGCCGCTTTTTGTGACTATGAAATTTGGCAGATGGACGTGAAAACCGCCTTCTTAAACGGTTATTTGGAGGAGGAGTTGTACATGGTACAACCCGAAGGTTTCAATGATCCTAAAAATCCTAAGAAGGTATGCAAGCTTAAGTGTTCCATCTATGGACTTAAGCAGGCTTCTCGGAGTTGGAATCATCGTTTCGACCAGGTGATAAAAGAGAATGGATTTACTCGATTGGTCGAGGAACCATGCTTATATATCAAGTCGAGTGGGAGCAAGATATTCTTCCTAATATTGTATGTCGATGACATACTCTTGATTGGGAATGACATACCTCTCTTAACTTCGGTAAAAGTTTGGTTAAAGAACCATTTCCAGATGAAAGATCTGGGCCAGGCACAAAGAATTTTGGGGATCCGTATCTACAGAGATAGATCACGACGGATGTTATCCCTCGGTCAGG
Source organism: Heliosperma pusillum (assembly GCA_022085475.1). NCBI lineage: Eukaryota > Viridiplantae > Streptophyta > Magnoliopsida > Caryophyllales > Caryophyllaceae > Heliosperma > Heliosperma pusillum. Next base: position 12,395 of record JAIUZE010004982.1, read on the forward strand.
AGTCTTATATAGATAAGATTCTTGAGAGGTTCAGCATGACCAACTCCAAGAAGAGGAACCTTCCAATGGTCTCTGGGATGCAGTTGAGTAAAGCTCAGGCACCAAAGACATCAGAAGAGGTCGAGTGCATGAGTCGGATTCCTTATGCATCAGCTATAGGATTGGTCATGTATGCCATGATATGCACACGTCCAGACGTGGCATATGCATTGAGTATGACAAGTCGATACCAAGGCAATCCAAGTGAAACACACTGGATGGCTGTTAAGAATATCCTTAAGTACCTACGGAGGACTAAGGATTGGGTATTGACTTATGGAGGCGACACTGAGCTATGCGCAATCGGTTACGCAGATGCTAGCTTCCAAACGGATCGAGATGACTCGAATACTCAGTCTGGATTCGTTTTTACTCTTAATGGCGCTGCGGTCAGCTGGAAAAGCTCCAAACAAACTGTTATAGCAGATTCTACGACTGAGTCCGAGTACTATGCTGCTTCAAAGGCTGCGAAGGAAGCTATATGGATGCGTCAATTCTTACAAGGACTAACTGTAGTTCCTAGTTCGGATGACCCGATCACCATGTATTGTGATAATAGTGGTGCCATCTTCCAGGCTAAGGAGCCTAAGTCCAGCAACAAGTCTAGGCATGTACAACGGAAGGCTCACATGATCCGAGATTATGTGGAGCAAAGGGAAATAGTGATAGACAAGATTGCTACGGATGATAACGTCGCAGATCCTCTCACTAAACCATTGAGATATGATAAGCTTGAAGGGCACGTTATTTCCATGGGAATCAAACATGTTGCTGAGTTGTATTAGTTGTTTTATATGGATTAGACATCTGTATCTTTTTCATAAAAACTATCTATAAAGTCATCGTTTTGTTTTATATTTTGTTTTTCATGTGGGTTGTACTGACAACATTGAACACCACAAAGTGAACTGAAATACATTATATTTGTTTTGGTCCGTAATCGCCTACATGAACTGATAACTCTGGCAATTATTCTGTGCAGTCGATTGATGGTGGGTTCAACGAGCCATAAGTCAAACAGTTGACTGATCGATCACATATGCGAGTTATAATGATACCACGCAGGACATTTTTGTGACAACGTTATGGAGTCCTAAATGTTTCAGAACATTAGGTGCCAGGTCGTGGATAGGACGTCCATAGTGTTCCTAGAGTCGATTCTTTTGACTATCGACTGTCTCTTGAGATTAAGGCAGTTTTTGGGTGACTTTGGTTTCTTTCTCATGGTCGACTGTAACAAGAGGCTAAGTAGATTTTTACTGGGTCATTTCATACTGCGCTTGTATCTGCAAGATTCGAGTTGAAGAAAATATCCAACCTTTATCAGGTTATGTTATTTCTCAGGGCCACTCGAGGAGTTGTAACTGAAATGCATTGCCATGCTCGAATAAAGATTCGTTTATCAGTTAAGTTACTCTCTAGTCGAGGAAACCACTCTTGATACTGATCACTTGTAAACTACGACCTTTGTGAATATGGACTTTGCAAATTGGTTTACATTGAGTGGGAGAAATTTATTATGGATATGAGAATCGGTTATCGCACATACACTTGTACGGACAAGTGGGAGATTGTTGGAGCCAGTTTCCTCCACAG
>JAIUZE010004983.1:0-25320 GCA_022085475.1 Heliosperma pusillum
TAGTCATTTCGAGACGTCACCTCATTGAGTGACTAGGGACAAAATACTAAGTTCATACTGTTCACTTGAATTGGGTTCAACCTTTCTTTCAACCAATTCGGATAAACAAAGTATTAAAATTTAGTCAAACTAAATAAAGGAGTTTTTAATGAAACTCTAACAATGAATGCGATTATCAAATATTTTGAAAAATTGATACGCTATCAATAATTTCATATCTCATAATCTCTAGCAATTCAGGTATATATTTCAATCCCATTGAAATGACATGACTATCATGTTCAGCCTGCAAAATGCATGGCTAATGGATCAGCAATACTTGCATCTTTCCCATCGTTCTGATTGCTATTTCTCTTTGTCTACGTAATCTCATATTACATAAAACTTTATGAGTACGCGTCTAGGTTTGAATCTAGACTTAGGACTCTTGGCCTAAATGTAGCTCCCAGTGTTTTACCAGTATCATGGGATAGGATATACAACTACAGGAACTACTTCTAGTCCCTCCAATACAGTCCAATCCAAGCTACCTTCATATGCATCATCATATGACGCAATGTACTCCATTTCCGTTGTAAAATCCGCAATGATAAACTGCCTGGAACATTTCCAGCGGATACATGACATTTATATTTTAAAATGTCACTCCTACTTGGAACCTTTCCAATAGTCTTTTCTGCTTGGAACTCTTCCAACAGATAAATCTTCTATAAAACACAGTCAGCTCGTGATTTCAAATCACTTTAATCAGTTTGGAAACTGAAGTCTGTGTAACCCTTACACGCAACTCATTTTAAACTCCAAATACATGGAACATATCTTTTAGTCCTTCGCAAGTACTAAGGATGTTCTTTATGGCTATCAAGTGACTCTCACTTGGATTTGATTGCAATGGATTTGATGCTCAAAGAATGCAAATGTCGGATTGAGTATACATTCACAGCGTAATCTAAATTGACCGCAGCGAAAAGCAACGGAATCAATTATCATGGGGTTCAAATTCTTGAAACTAGTCAAAGATCTATCAATATAAGAATTTGGACTAATGCTCAATATCCTTTTGATTGTCTCCATAAATACAAGTATCTAAAAGATGTATTAACTTTCTCCAAAAAATCTTCATCATCTAAATGATCAATATGTCTCCACATATAAGACTGATGAAAAAACAAATTACTCCCACTAAACTTCATGTATCAATATAATTCCTCGAGATATCGAGAAATATTTTGCAACATGATTGACACACTAATTCCAACTTTTTTTGTGCTTACTTAAGACATACTCTTAAGCTTGCAAATTAACTTAGGATAGTAAGGATCTACGAACCCACAGGTGAATATAAAATATAATACCTCTTCTAGAATCGTATTCGAGAAGGTGGTTCTTGAGATCCAGTTGGCATCATACTATTATGATGTGCTGTAATCGCTAAGTATATTCGAATGGATCAAAGAATTAAGGTTGGTGCAAAAACTCTTTGCCTACCAAGTTATCTTTGAAAACATTTTAATGTTCATCCATGCAAATTTCGATCTTAAAAATCAATTTACATTGAAGAGGTCGTACTTCTTCAAGTAAAAATTTACCAGGTCACATACCTGACCATCATGCATGGAGTCCATTACGAATCGTATGACTCTAAGCCATATCAAGAAGTTGGGACTAAAACAGTCTTTTATAAGTCACATATTTCATCACTATTAAGGAGTGATAAAATTCCACCTGTCCTCCTAGGTTCCGAAGAAACAACTACTGAACAAGCAATGAGGAAAACTTTTTTTTTTCGGACCATATGCTTAGTTTGTGGCTCTTGAAACATTTTCTCCCCCTCTGTCTTATCAAAAAATCGTATTTTTATTGAAAGACAGCATCACGAGTCACAAACGCTTTGTTCTCGTGGTCAATGTTGGATTATTGAGCACTTGTTTCATTCAAATAACTTATAAATTAGGTACGCTACCTACCCATATCGTATATGGAATGAAATCAGACTGTTTTAAATGTGTTTTAATATGGTGGGAAAAGAAATAGCAGACAAAAAAAATATTAAGATCCCAAGGTTTAGTCAAATGGCTCATTTTGACTTGATAAAGACAAAACCATATCGTATAAGGTTCTGTTTCTCTATTCAACACCACCTTATCTAATAATGTGTGTTAGAGAAGTTAACTTGTGAAACAATCTCACAATACTTTTGGTGAAAATCAAAGTCAATACTTAGATATTTATAGTTACGATTTAGTCGTAAGTCCTTGATCTAATGCTCTAGTGGTTAACTACTTCTCATTGAAGCTCTTTGAACTTTTCAAAGATTTCTCTTAGCACCTCATTAAGTAGAATCAAACATATTATCTACTTAAATCGTCGGTAAATCAAGTGAAGTAATCATTACCATCTCTGGTTGTGTTTGTTATTGGACCACACGTATTCTTGTGTAATGGGGCCAATAATTTACTAGTTCGATTTCCTTTTCAACAAAAGGGCACGAATCATCTTGCCTTGAATACAAGATTCGCACACACCATAAGATTCAAAATCAGAGGGGTTAGGGATAGTTGTTAATACTAGCCTCTTAATGTGCTACACAATCCAGAATTAAGATTAGACATAGGTCACCAATTTTGAGCCTTTTTCAATCTATATGACAAGTAATTACTAGTTTAGGTCAAGAATATAATTACCTTTGATTGGTATGGGATAACCATTGACCAAGTATAGGCATAAAAAAGATACAACATTTGTTCTATTCACAAAAGTGAAACACTTGTGTCGTACACAAAAGTGGATACTATATTCTTTATTTAGAGGTCATGTACATAATAACGTTTATTAATGTATACCTCTAAATTCAAGACTAGATTGATCACATTATAACTTTTATATGTCTCTATGAAAATAGAACTACAATAGTTATATTTCCCTTGTAGGTCGACATTAAATCATGGTTAGTCGTCGCACGAATCATTATTATATGCATTGAATACATTGATGAAAACCATAATGGGTATCTGATACCCAAAACTTGCATTTTTGCAAAATAAATGTCGATCATATAGATATTATGGGTGAAAAAATACACCCAATTTCTAACTTTTTAGAAAACTTGGGGCAGATTCTTTTCTTGTGTCCTACACTGTAAAATAGAATCGTCAAAAGTTGGGTTTGACACCTTGCTTGGGTTTTGACTTTACTATTCAAAATAGTCTTGCCTTTTTCCCTTGCCTTGTGTCAAAGTCGAGCCAACCTACTCTTGAACCTCGTCTTAACAATTAAGAATATAAACATCATTCTTAGTGCTCCCACTCACTTTCATGAATCTCTACTTAGACAAGGATATTGGAATTATTGTGAAGACTATTCTTCATTTCATTCATGGTTTTACCTTCAAAAGGATAAACTTTTCATGAAGTGACTACGGTATTTAGTTGTTCACGATTTCAAATAAATCGATTAACCTAGTCATCCCAACTGATTTGGCCTCTTTTGAGGTAAGCCTCGATAAGGAGCATTATGACAACATACCAAAATACAAATATTTTCTTTGGAGCAAAAATTTGATGTACCATTGTTATAAGAAGGCGTCACAAAATATTTAAAAACGCTTTTGACTAAGTGTGACTTATTCATTTACTCTTCATAAGAGACATTTGCAATGGTGAATATGAGGATCAAAAGATAAAATTCATTTTGTCTTTAGCTACGGTGGTTTAAACGAAGATAGCAATCAATATACTACCGTATTAAAATAATGGAAACCTTTTCCACGATTGAACGGATTTATAAGTTCATAGAAGAAAAATAATTGTCATTTCGCGAATAAAAATAAATATCAACGGAAAATAAACATTCATTGCTTATATATAATTCACTTGTAAAACAATTTTAACAAGTTTAGATTAATCTAATGGACCTCTCAATAAATCGAGTTAAATGATTCCAAGAACCCATCTTTTTAAATAAAAATAAGTTCATCGCATGATACCACCGTTTATTTAGAAAATGGGTAAGTTATACTTGACTAATTTCTACTTTAGAACTACTTGGTTGACGGATTTCACTTCTTAAAATCCATCTACTAGTCAAGGGATAAGCTTATCTCGTGAGTCCAATCCATTTTGATATTTGTTGTGATGTATCACCCTATACCCGAGTAAAAAAGGGGAACCACGAGGCGTGGTAGCCTAATGGAGCACCGGGATTCTAGGTGTTACTAATTGGTAAGGCTAATCTCAATTTTTTAAGTTATGTGAGAGGTCTTGTCAATTTTGTTATTAATTCCCTATAAGCGAACTAAGTCGGTGAATTGTGAATAACGTTGAATTGACAATAACGGTCAATAAAATGCATGTGTGACGATTTTGGCATGAGCGAAAATAAAGCAAGCAATCAAGCAACAATAAAATCCTAGTATGACCACCTAGCTAATCAAAATTAACTAGATAGTTACAAATTCGGAAACCAACTCCTTGGTTCCTTGCCTCTTCACTTGGAACACCTTCCAAAATGGCACCGTCTTGAGGGAGTCACCGGTCTTCAAAAAAATAATTACAAATGTACAAATATACAAATTCCTATTATACATTTATACTATAAAATAAAATTATTAAATTATACAAACCGGCGATACGAGATCGCAATAAAATTACAACCAAAAACGTTATTCCCTTACATTACGGGTAATAACGATAAAAATTAACTAGGCCATACTAGGTACAAAATTTGCATAAATTATTAAATAAATGACATTCATTCATTCAAACATAAATAAAATAACTTGCTGCAAAATTCATGCCAAAATCGTCCTAAGTTCAATTCATGCTCATTGTAGCTCGATTTCTTCCGGGATTCATTGATTTTTAACCATTAAAAATCAATATCAACATTTAAATCGCATTTAAATTCAAACTAATTAACTAAACTGTTTTAGAACTCAAAATTAGTCACTAATAATTTTGTTGGTCATTAATTAGATCGATTTGATTTCATTTGCTAAATATTACGGTTTAATCATAACAATTATGAAATAAAACCAAAATAAAATATAAACATCATAAAATTTGAAAACAAAAATTTTGTACATTCTGGAAAAATTCCAGGAACTATAAAAATAAAAAATATTTGCTCAAAAATTTAAATTAATTTTATGAACAAATAGCTTTGTATTTAATGGTTTTATCAAATAAAAACATTAGATATAGTAAAACAGTGAAACAAATTATGAAATTTCACCAAAAGTATCAACATCAGAATGTTAAATGTAAAAAAAAATTTCAAGACCAGAAATGGACGTTTCAATTTTATGAACATTATAATCTCATATTATCGACTTTTATCGTATAAAAATCAATAAACATGCAATACATAAGTAAAAGTCACGAAATTTTACATACAATATGTAAGACATGCATGTGAGATCATATTAAAATTTCATGGCCACAATCAACATGCAACTATTTTTTGTTAACTTTTAACTCATAAAATGCATGTTAACTCGGTTTAAACGCCAAAAATCAAAATAAATAGCAAATTAATCCCTAAAATCACGAAATTTTACCACAAACATTTTGAGGTCAGTAGGTATACATGCACCAAAATTTTCGTCAGAATCGTATTTTAACTCAAAATATTTGATTTATTAGTTATCTTATAACTTTAAAAAAAATGTCCAAAATGAACATGCATGCTACAAGCTAGCTCTGATACCAATTGAAAGTCCATAGACCTTAATTATACTCCTCTAATTATTTGCTAAATTACTTGTTAATTTAGTATTTACTGATCTATGTAACATGCATGCAAATATAAAGACATTTATATAAAGAAGAAATTTCCTCACATTGATATGGAAAAATATGGGCACAACAAGAACTCCTTCTTGTTGTTCTTGAGCTATAATATGGATGAACACAAGAAATCTCCAAACTAGAAGACCTCCTTCAAGTTGCACCAAGATGACACCAAATAATCTACCCTTATTATTAACTAGATAATAAGATAGATGATATACTACTAATATTAGACTATATTACTACACTAGTAATACTTAAGAAATATTAGTATATGAGAGTTTTTAGTGAGAGGAAGAATTTTAGAGAGAAGTGTAAAAATTGCACAAAATGAAGTAGTATGAAAATGAACAACCATTGCTCATTATAAGGCCATATGGCCGGACCACTTTGTCCAAATAAGGACTCTTATTTTGTTCAATTTGATCACATGCATTAGAGTGGAGTGTTGTAGTATAAGTGATGATTGTATACTACTTGTTATGTTACTTTCAATTGGTAACTAAAGAGTGTAAACAAGAACAACAATCATCACCATGTAACTACTACCATAACCGGCCATCATGGCCTAGTTTGGTCCATTTTGATTTTTTGATATTTGTCTCACAAATACTTATTGATCATATGGTTAATTATCTTGTATAATTAAGTGTTAATTTGATCATATAACAATTATATGACTCAATTAAATAAATAATATGTACTTAACATTTTAAGTAATATGTTACCATTATATCAATATATAATGGGTCCCACAATGCTTAGTTAATTTATTTTACAACTCCTTGTAAATATAATTAACTAATTACCTCTATCTCAAAACCTCAACTAATTTAGAAATTTAACGATTAATTACTAAGTTAAATCTTATTTAATCATATTAAAATAAGATATAAATTTATTAGTCAATTATTGCATAATTGAAAAATAAACTTAATCGAATTTGAGTTCTTAACTCAATTTCTAACAATTAACTCTCGTACATATCGAATATATGTAATGTACTAATTAACTGTATCGTATACAAATAATTAGTTACTATTTGGATTTCATCCTTTAGGTGTGACCGAAAGGGATCAGGTGATCACCGCCGTCAAACGACAATAACGTCAAACTCTAGTCAGCCAACCGTTATTGATTTACGTTAATCAACTGACTAATCATATATATAGTCAATAAATATCCCAATTATATTCCTTAATAAGATTTATTATGTGGCGCACTATTGTGGAGGACACCTACTCCAACACTAGACACGCTAGACGCTCTAACATTCAGCCTCCTATAATCAATACTCATCCTCCACCCCGTCACTAGTCTAGTAGATATGAGCTCGTTTTTCTCATTAGTGACGACTGTAGTCCCTCCCTTCTTAGGGACTACCTGAACAGGACTGACCCACTTTGAGTCAGAAATAGCATATATGATCCCTGCATCTAACAATTTTTGCACCTCTTTTCTAACTACCTCTTGCATAGTGGGGTTCAAACGACGTTAACCTTGCCTACAAGGTTTATGGTATTCTTCTAAGTGGATACGGTGCATACAAAAGTCAGGACTAAAACCTTCTAAATCGTCAATGCTATAACCTATAGCCTTCTTGTGTCTTTTTAAAACTACCAAAAAATCAGTAAGTTGGCTTTCAGATAGGTCAGCACTGACAATTACAGGATTCATCTCATGGGAATCAAGAAAAACATATTTAAGATGAGAGGAGAGGGGTTTAAGTTCAGGTTTCTTTACCTCGGTAACCTTAGGGGGTTACCTAAGCTATACACCTTATGTAACTTGCAGTCCTCTCATGTCAGCAGTTTTTCCATCTCAACTACTTCCTTACTCCGTGAGTTTCCAGCTTCAACAGTGCTGGAAATTAAGGCGATCTTTAGAGGATCCCTATTCAAACATAAAGAAAGACAGTCATCAATAGTTAAATCCACAATATCGACTCTATGACATGTCTCTTCTAGCATGGGGTGTTTCATTGCATTATCTAAATTGAAAGTGATTGTGTCATCCCCCATTGTTAGTGTAAGTCTCCCATTCTTAACATCTATAACCGCCCCCGCAGTATAGAGGAATGGTCGTCCCAAGATGATAGGAATTTGGGTGTCCTCGGCCATATCTAATATGACGTACTCAACTGGTATGAAAAACTTCCCTACTCTAACTGGTACGTCTTCTAAAATACCCAAAGTGTGTTTAATAGAACGATCGGCCATTTGTAAGGTCATGGTTGTAACAGAAAGTTGACCCATATTTAGCTTTTTGCATATAGAAAATGGCATCACACTAACACTAGCCCCTAGATCACAAAGGGCTTTATCTATAGCTAAACAGCCTATATTACAAGGAATAGAAAAACTCCCTGGATCCTTTAGCTTAGGTGGTGATCTGGATTGCAACACATCACTGCATTCCTCGGTAAATGCAACCGTCTCCACTTCATTAAAGGATCGCTTCCTTGTCAATATATCCTTCATAAACTTTGCATAAGCCGATACTTGAGTGATCAACTCAGTAAAAGGTACACTCACTTGCAAATTCTTGACTACCTCTATAAACCTCCCAAACTGTTTATCGAGCTTGGATTTATGTTGGCGGTGCGGAAAGGGAAGTGTAATGGCAATTGGCTCGGCTTCCTTTGCTTTTGAAGATGAATAAGAGGACTTACCAGCCTGATCAGGGGTTGCTCGATCGAGCAGGGGGGTTGCTCGATCGAGTTTGTCAAAACAGGAATTTTCAGGAACATCTCGACCAGATTTTTCGAACTTTTCCAGGGTTGCTCGATCGAGCTGAGGGGTCTTGCTCGATCGAGCAACCTCCTTTTCATACCCTTTTTCGCTGTTTTTCGAACTTTGATCAGCAACTTCCATACTTTCATCGGTTTCATCCCCTATCATTTCCGGGCCTTTGTAATGGGTCCCACTCCTCAAAGTGAGAGAATTGGCTTGTTCATGTGGAGGGTGTCCTTGAGGAGGAAGATTACCCGGTTGTTTATGTGGATTTTGAATTGCCAATTGGGCAATTTGAGTATCCAATATCTTGTTATGTGCGAGCAGTTGTGAGATCTGAGCATCTTGCTTTTGTTGTATTATGAGACTTTGCTGCAACATGGCTTTCAATTCCGCCATATCATTACTAGGAGGTGGTGGAGGTGGAGCTTGTTGAAAGTTTTGGCCTCCTTGATTTGAACGATTATAGTTACCTTGGGAATTGTGATTTTGAGGAATCACATAAGAGGAACATTGTTGCTGAGGTGGTGGCGGGGCAGGATTAAGAATATTCTGACTTCGATAGGAGAAATTGGGATGCTCTCTCGTCCTTTCATTGTAAAACTTAGAGTAAGGTGTACCTTGCTTAAAGGATTGAAAGGCAAGTACTTGCTCAACCGTACTCATACACTCAACTGCAGTATGCCCCATTGTACCACATATTTCACAGGTTGGCTCTTGTTGAACCATAGCATGAACCGTTTGCTTATTTTCCAAGGATTTTGAAGTTCGTAATTCGGCAATTTTGGCAGTTAATGCCTCCAACTGAGCTGCAACGGCATTATCCGAACCTCCTCGCCTCACATTACCCATGGGATTGCCATACTCAGCAGTGTGAGTGGCTATCTCATCAATCAACTTCTAAGCATTAGCATCGGTAATGTTATTTTGGAATCTCCCATTAGTAGCAGAATCTAGCAATGCTCTCTGATCATCATATAACCCGTTGTAAAATTGATTGCATAGGAACCAAGTATCAAAACCATGGCCTCATTAAAGTTCTCAGTGGGACTTTGTTTGAAACTTGTGATTTGACTTCGAATGGCATTGGTTTTCTGTGGCGGAAAGTATCTTTTGTAGAATGCAAGAGCCAAAGAATTCCAATCGGTGATGCCAAGTGCATCCACATCTAACTCACTCAACCAATCTTCTGCCCCGTCTCGTAACGAAAAGGGAAATAATACAAACTTGATCTGATCTTGCGTTACCCCACCCGTTAAATGAATAGAGCAACAATAGTTGGGGAATTTCTCCATATGCTTAGCAAGATCCTCAGTGGGGCTTCCTCCAAACATCTTGTGGGAAATCGGTATTACCACAAAACAATTATAATAGGATTATAACGAAAAGTAATAATTTGATAATGCTAGTCATAAACGAAAACATGAATAAGAGTAGAGATATAGAAATCAACCTCCGGTCCTAGCAATTGGCGTAAAGAACAGAGATATCAAAGTAGTTATCCTCCTAATCATTGCACCCAAGATTGTATGAGATATACCCTTCTCCTTTGCTAGAAAGAGAACTAAAGTTACTGTTAACTTTTGTTTTGTGATTTTTGTCAAAAGTTACTGTTAACTTTCTGTCTTTGTGAGATGTTTAGATGGAGGCTCCCTAGAGAATAGAATTAGGTTTTAGAATTATAAACTCCAATTCCTTTTTCTCTTTCTCACGGCACATTTGGGTTTTTATATGAGGAGATTTGGTCTCCTCAAAATAACTACCCATTGACTAAAAACCGAGTATATCTGGATACATTCGTTTTTGGTCATTTTAGCTTCGAATATAATGTAATATCTTATAATCGTCGTTTAACATGGACCGACATTATAATACATCATTAATTATAAATATCCGTATATTTATAATTTGCCAATTAATTATAACGGTTTATGTTTAATTAGCTTACATTATATACAACAATTAAATATAACATTTTATATTCAATTTACGAATTACAGTTAATTCGTATCAGCTAACTTTATTTAATCGTTATTAAATAATCGTCTCATCATCACATTGACTAACCTTTTAGTCAAATACACTGACTAACCTTTTAGTCATATAATAGGGCATCAATATGATTATTTTCTCAAATAATCACATCTCTCAAACACATCCTTTAGGTGTGACTTTTAGGGACCAGTTGATCACCTCCATCTGTATGACAATAACGTCAAACTTATCTAGCAAGCCAACCGTTATTGATAAACGTTAATCAACTGATTATTATACAAATTATACCCTGTGAACCTACAGAGATTTATTTATGTTATTGCACTAACTGTGGATGGAACACTGGCTCACCACCTCAGTAGGGGGCTGCTCCACCATGTTTCGCTCCACCAAGAGATCTAAGATGGACGACATCTCAAAATGTACTATTACCCGTATTAGGGAGTTGAAATCCCTTGGTCATAGATGCAACGGTAGGCTCCGAATGGCTAGCTAGAGTAGGCATGGTTGTAGTAGGTGCAGAAATATGTGTATCCTCTTCTAAGGATGGTTTTTCTGCGACGAATTCGGCGTAAACTGTTTCAAGCGTACTCAAGTCTTCCGCTTCTTGAATTTCCTTCCAAAAGTTTCGTCTAGACCGGAGAGTCTTCTCTGGTTCGGAATCGTAGGGCACGAGAACTGACCTAGAACACCTGGGCATAAACAAAAACTAAAGGAAATGATGAGAACGGTCTCAAGGAACTTAGGTTCCCTGAGACGAAAAAGACAAACTAAGTAGAAACAAACAGAAAACTGTTGCCTCCCCGACAACGGCGCCAAATTTGATAAGGTTAAAGTCGCGTCTCCTTAATCAAAGTAAACCTAATTCACTACTAACTAATAGTCAGCGGTAAGCAAGGTATCGAATCCACAGGGAGGCGGTAGTAATCTAATCTGTTAAACTAGGTTTGTCTCTTAAGTAACAATTTCTGGGTTTTGATTGTGGTTTCTAAACTAATAGCAATTAATAACAACAACTAAAAGTAAACAATAACAACTAATAATAATAACAACTAATAATAAGCAATAACAAACTAATAAGGTTGAAAGCAATGAGATTAAAAGTCTAGGGTCTCAGGTTCACTAGGATTATTGTTCAGAGGTAAGGATAAAGTTAACTATCATGCAATAAAGTTATCTAAGGTCACAAGATCGGTCGATTCAATTATGCCCTTTAGATCTACAATTTAACATGCGATCGCTATCATTAAACGAGTTCTATTCAATTATCGTAGCCTATCTTAGTCTTAACCCGGTCGGTGTCAATCCTAATTTGCGAGACTAGTTAATTAATCCTGGCCAGTAATCAAACAACTAGAGTTAAAACGATAATCAAACGATAACCATGCAATTGCAATTCAATCAATTAATCTACCCCTTTGAACAATCCTAGATCCCCTTTCAACCCTAGAAAGGAAATTAGCTACTCATAACAATATAAATAACAACAATAATAATTAAAGCAAACATGATTAACAATAATGAAAGGAATAACAAAGAACAATTAAAGAACAAGAAGGTAATTAAATAAATAACTAAGAAAGATTGAGAATACCGATTACAAGTTGAACTAAAGACAATCGTCTTTGATGAATAAAATCCGGAGGCAAAGTAAACTAAATTAGGGTTTCTGATTTAAATCCTAAAAGTATTCAATAGCCTAGAAAAGCATAAGAAAGTATATAAAAGCATGTAAGATGAGCTTTCCCTTTATAATACAAAAATCTAATTAATTAGGTTAAAGTTTAGGAAAATAGGAAAAAGTCGTCGAAAAACTAGGTTGCTCGATCGAGCAAGGGTATTTTGCTAGATCGAGCAACCTTCAGCCCGACTCGATCGAGCAAGGCACTATGCTCGATCGATCAGCCTTCAAAATGGCTTGTTTCTTCGTTTTTCTTCATTTCTTTTCCACCGTTCTCGATTCCCGTGCCTAACCTTCTACGATCCGACTCCGCCATGCTCCATATCACCTCTAAAAGCTCCAAATGCATCCAATCTGCATTAAAACATAACAAAAGCGGCAGAATCGATATTCTAGCTAAAATAGCATAGAATAAGCAAGGAAAGACGGTAAATCGAGTTATTTGCAACTAAGGGAAGCATAAAATATGTGTATAAATAATGATCATCAGCCATGTCTCAAAACGGACACACTGCTAATAATGGTAATGCTGGTAATACCGCTTCAACTGAAAATTCATTGCATTCCTCTATTAATTTTGCAGGTATTACCAACATACACCAAGCTTGTGCTGTTAATTCTTATTTTTCATCCCATGATTGGATTGTTGATACTGGGGCTTCTGACCATATGACATCTAATCTTGATTTGTTGCAAAATGTTAAAACTTTAAATAAACCTACCTGTATTGCTTTGCCTGATGGTACAATGAAGAGTTTTCATAAAACTGGTTATGTTGCATTAACTGATAGAATAATTCTTCATAATGTATTATATGTGCCTGATAGGACAGTCCCTTTCAAGGACACTCCTCATCTCATTCATCATAAGGATCATTCCTCTTCAGTTGATACACCCTTAATTTTTGAGAATCTGGATGCAACAAGGAATGACCATCACCCTGCTACTCCAAGCAATACTGTTGATTCTACAACTGGTTTTCCTGAAACTATAACTGCAACAATTTCTGCTCCTCTTATTATAAATCAAGAGCCCCCTGCAGATACCTCTAGTTCCCATATAGCGGCAGGATCACACAGTTAGGAAGTCAAGCAGGCCTAGAAAGCCATCAGTATTGTTAGAGCTTTATCAGTTCAATATGCCAAAAAGCACAGCTCTTCATGCTGTTACAATCAGTAGTATGACAGAGTATGATCAGCAATTTCTATTATCTTTTTGCAATATGGTTCAGGAATTTGAACCAGCTTATTACAAGCAAGCCTCAATGGATGAGAGGTGGGCTCATGCTATGCAGCAAGAGATATCTGCTCTTGAAAAGAATAATACATGGGAATTAATCACTTTGTCAAAAGATAAGATGGCTATTGGAAGTAAAGGGGTGTTTGGCTTAACAAAGGGAAAATGAATAAAAATAACAAAGGGAAATGAAGGGGAAGGAAAAGGATTACCCATACTTTAATGGGGTGTTTGGTTACCATAACAAAGGGAATGTCTTTAATACTCATCCATCAACTATTTACCCAATTACCACCCATAAACACCAGTTCTAACACTGTCATTGTCCACTTCCACCGTTACTACTGTCCATCTCCACCACTTGGAGTGCCGGCTATGACCCACTGCCGCCGGGGCCACCTTACCATCTCTCCTTACCAGTCGACCGTCCTATTGGCACCAGAAAAACACCATATTTAAACCACAAAACCTCACTCCAAGACTCAAAATTCCCTCCCCCACCCACGAAACCACCAGGGGAGAGGATTTCAAGTCTTGGGGTGAGGTTTTGCGGTTTAAATATGATGTTTTTGGTGGTGGCCGGTGGAGTTTTGAATGCGGGAAGGAGTGGAGGACAGTGGTCTAGAGTGGGTCGTCAACGAAGGGTGTTTCTGGGGGTGGAGGACGGTGGTCTTGGGTGGGTCGTCAACCAAGTCGTCGGAGGTTGGACGTGGCATAGTGATTATGGTGGCCATGGTGGGTGAGGGGTGGGTAAAGGAGGGAAAGGGTATGAAGGATACCTTGGGGGGTGAGGGGTAAGTAAGCAAAGGGATTTGGGGGTAAGAGAGGGGTAAAGGGAATCATTTTTTTGTTCAAACAAACACAAACAAAGGGTATCAGTCCTTTTGTTTCCCTTTCCCTTTAATGAATACCCACAACCAAACAGCCCCTAAGTAAGTTTACAGGATTAAGTATAAATCTGATGGCACTGTGGATAAATATAAAGCTAGACTGGTTGCTAAAGGTTACAACCAAGTCAAGGACATGATTATAAGCATACCTTTAGTCATGTGGCTAAGTTTACCTCTCTTAGAGCCTTAATTGTTGTTGCAGCAATAAAGAAATGCCCATTGCATCAGTTGGATATTAACAATTATTTTTTGCATACCTTGATGAAGAGGTGTATATGAAACCACCTCAAGGGTATACTAATGCCAAGCACAACAAAGTTTGTAAGTTAAAAAGATCCCTATATGGACTTAAACAAGCATCTAGGCAATGGAATTTGGAGTTGAGTAAATATTTGATTCAATTGGGTTTCACACAGTCAAAATATGGTTACAATCTATTTACCAAGACAAATACTACTAATCAGAATTTTTTTGCAGTATTAGTATATGTTGATGATATATTAGTAACTGGTGGCAGTTTGACAGTTTAACACCCCCATAAATCAAAGAGCCTTACAAGACCTCCTTAGAACATCGGGATACTACCATCTTGGTTACCCAAGGTAGTACATATTAAATAGACCATAAAATAACATACTTATTAAATCAATGTTTAAATAAAGTTACATCATTTCAAATCCAGACGACACACCCTCACAACAATAATTCAACTCATAAAGATAAAGACAATGAAAGTAATGTCTAAGACTTTAATCATCAATGCGGAAGCTAAGACTCAACAGCGGCAATCCCATCAACTCTCCAAAGCAAGATCATCGAATTATCTGCTGAACACCTACTCACCATTCCCCAATGAATCACAGTAGTTTTAAAAAACAATACGGGGTTAGTACTCCATAAGTCGATCAATGTACAAGACAACAAAGTAATCATCACAGTACCAAAACCGGAGGCCCACCACAACGGTGACCTCAGCAGCATCCCCCTCACTGGGCATCTAAATTCGATCTCACCGCAGCGAGATACCTGGAACATTAATGTGCACATCCCCCTCACAACGAGAGAGCTACGAGAGGCGAACTCGGGGTGTGGTCCGTCTCCCAGCGGACCACCAAATAATAACCAAGTATCACAATACCAATTCCAACTCCAAACACCATCATCATCACCATAGTAACCATAACCATCATCATCATCGCAATTATAACCATCGTCATCATCACAATAATAACCAATATCATCATCAACAAGTCACAAATCTCATGACAAAGATTAACATATAAAATATAGAGTAGGAAATCCTACCTTTTTGCAAATCCGCAGCAAATCACAAATACGCAATCACTAGAAATCTTCCTCTACGAAGTCTCCCCCTAAACATGCAATTAACATAATCAATACTAACCCTTCTTCCCTTTTCCCCCCAATTCCATTAGGGTTTCAATGCATAATAAATAACAATAATCAACAATTGAATTACATACCGAGTGAAATCAACAAACAAGAAGAGATACGATCCGGCTTGGAAAGATTAAGGATGCTTGAGAGGTTTTGAGAAAGTTTAGATTAGGGTTTAACTATAAAACGTAAAGTGATGAAATTATGTTTTAAAACCTCTTAATAATCTTTAATCAAATCGTCCGGAATAATCCCGCAGACCCGTGTACTCGCTCGAGTACAAGAAGTACTCGGTCGAGTACACCGCACTCGGTCGAGTGCACTAACACTCGGCCGAGTGTCAACTAGGCAGAAGGCTACCTAACTGACACACGCACCCTACTCGACCGAATACACTTTACTCGGCCGAGTACCAAACATACTCGGTCGAGTTACCTCTACTCGACCGAGTACACAGTACTCAGAATACGGAGTATTACAGACAGATATCAAATAACGGAAGGTTTCATTACATGACAAGTTTACTATTAAAGACTTGGGTGATATAAGATATTTCTTAGGTCTGGAAATTGCTAGAAACAACAATGACATCTTATTAAATCAAAGAAAGTACATTCTAGACATACTGCATGATGCTGGTTTTCAAGATTGTACACCTGCCAATTTGCCTATGCAAAAGGATTAAAACTCTCTATTAATGTAGGAGAACTATTACATGATCCTGAAGTTTTTAGAAGACTTGTTAGCAGGCTATTATACCTTAATCTAACAAGACCAGACATATACTACATTGTCCAACACTTGAGTCAGTTTCTAAGCCAAGCAAGAGATACACATTACAAAGCAGCACATCATGTTCTAAGATACAACACTTGTTTGTTTTATACTTAAAATACTGATGCTACTCTGCAGGCTTATTCTGATGCATATTGGGCTACTTGTGCTTATAGCTGCAGATCTTTAAGTGGCTTTTGCATCTTCCTAGGCAAGTCTCTTATTTCCTGGAAAATAAAAAAGCAACCCACAGTCAGCAAGAGTACTGCAGAGGCTGAGTACAGAAGTATGTCATATACTTCAAGTGAGTTAGTACGGCTGGTGAATTTACTAAATGAACTTCAGGTTTCTATACCTTTGCATGTCACTCTCTACTGTGATAACGCTGCAGAACATATCAGCAAGAATCCTGTTTTTCACGAGAGAACTAAACATCTTAATGTAGACTGTCATTATGTAAGGGACAGACAACAAGAAGACTTCCTGAAGACCAGCCATGTCAGAAGTTCCTTGCAGCTTACAGATATCATGACAAAACCCGTGGGTGCTCATGAACATCATCTCCTTTCTGCCAGGCTTGGACTGAAATTACAGCAACACAATCCAGCTTGAAGGGGGTTGTGAATATATCATAACTAACTACCTACTTAAGTTAGTTATGAGTTAGTTAATATAGAGTTAGTTGAGGTTGTTAGAGGTCTGTTAGAAAGTTATGCTAATCTAACAACTATATCAGGCATGTATGTATTGTTTACAAACATAATTCAAGAGAAACACAAATTAAATTTTCTCTAAATATCTTCTCTATAACCTTAATCTTCCTACCCTTTAAGATCATCTAAAACAAAGATGAATTCAAGAGCTTAATATCAAATGTATCCTTGTTCTTTTTCAACTTAAAAATAAAATACTTGTGGGACCCCTTGCAACTTGCAAATAAATTACATTTTGAGAGACTTGAACATAGAATCTCCTTCCCAATACTCTCACTCTGGCACCTATAAATTTTTCACTCTAGTCCAAGGGTGTTAAAACATAAATGGGTTAGTTTGTTCGATTTAGATGAATTTGGCTTTTTGTTTTTACAATTTTACTCTTTGGTTAACCGTTTAAAACAATTATAAATGGTACCCAGGTATACAAAAGAACATACGAAATATGTATCTAGGTGTGCGAAAAAATCACACACACAAAAACAGGGTATACCGTTAACCGAGTCGGTTTCGTGTCGATAAATTTTTATTTTAAAAAATGTGTATACGATACGCTTTTTAAAACCGTGTCGAGTATATAGACATATAGGGTTAAGCTCACTCCTAAGTCCTAACGGTTTGGTATTTATTTTCCACACCTACAAAAATTAGAACCTTCAAGCTCAATCCTACCCGAGTGATTGAACCCGATAAGATTGATTGAGTTCCGAACTCAAGTGGTAGGTTTACCAAAAATTAAAACAGTCCAGGCATACGTTGTTAAATGGCTAGACATTTAGATTAAAAAAGGGGCTTCAAAACTGTCGAGTTATTAGATTGCGAGATGTTCCTTCAAGTAATGACAATGTCATTTATTTTATTTTATTGATTACCATATACGTTCACATGAATTAGATATGTTTCGTTAAATATGTTTCGTTAAAATACACCTCACATATATCAAATAAACTAACAAATCAAGCCCAACAAAGAGAGTATTAATCAAAACTAATGGCATGGCTTATTGGCTAGACTGTCATGATTTTTAACTCACTAGACATGTAATACACCTAGACCTACCAGAAGATGACCCGACCCGAAAATTGACCAATCCCACTTGGAAATAACCTTCTTTTTTTATCCCAAACAATGAGACGACGCGACCTGATAATAATCTGCATATTTTGGATCAAGACCTGCTAAACGCATGCCCCAACCTGAAAATAGGTAAACTTATTATAAATTTGCATTTAAAGTAAATATAACTAATATAACCTAACATTTATTATCGTTTGCAACAAAGGTACCTGACTTTTTTTTCCCGAAAGTACCTAGTATATATGTTTTGGTTGTCGCATGGTACCAAATGCGCTTTGACGTTTTAAAAAAAAAAAATCAAACTCCGTCAGATGACTAATGGAGCATCTTAAAACGGCTGAAAATGATAGTGCATAGGGACTATAGAGTTTCCAGCTTAATTTGTGTACTCCCAAGATGAAATTTCCAGAACTTGTATTTAAAAGAGGGAGGCTATGCTGCAGGTACAGGGCGAGGCGGGTATTATATAAGTTAAAATCCATCCCCGCCCCATTATTACCCATGGCCAAAGCTCTATGGTTTCTAACATTCGGGAGTAATTCTCTTAATCTCTTCAACATGTAGGCTATGCTCATCTTCTTCAACCAACTGAAGAACCAAGGGAAGAAGGTTCAGCTAGGCGTAATGAGTCGCTCGACTCAATGAAGATGGATGACAATATTGCCTTGCAACAATTCACATACATAGTTAGACACTTTAATGCTACCATGTCACCCATTAATGAACAAAGCACTCTAGAGCATTCAAAGGGAAAACAATTTTGATCTCGTCTAGGAGGGAAGAAGAAAATTTGAAAAAGTTGATACAATATTTTAGAAATAAACCCCTCGTCCTAGACAATTTGCTATGTAAACGCTATTTTAGCATTTGACATTTTAGATGGTAGACTTAGTAGCTCAACCCCTCGTGTTAAACAATAATGTAGTGTGTAAATTCTATTTAGTTTTAATAGACCATGGTTTCTGTGCAAACACTATATGGGTAATTGTGATTTTGTCTATTGTTTTTGGCTTTGCTATAAGCATGCAGAATGGGGAAGCTGAACTATGCGTTATAAGAAAAAAAAATGCTTGCATAAACACACTAGTGCAAATGGCGTGATTCTTTTGACAGACACGTCATTACCAATGACGTGGTTCGACATTAGAAGGCTTTGTCTTTGAGCTGTGCATACCCGAACAGACACGCCATTACTAGTGGCGTGTTTCCGAAGACAAACAAGCCATTATTAATGACGTGTTTGAGTGTCCCTAAATGAGCAGCCAAAAACAGAAGCTACTACTTCGAAAAAAAATATAGATGTATAAACATGTCATTGGTAATGGTGTATTTTATTCTATAGATACGCCACTGCCTGTGGCGTGTTTCATTTCTTTTTTTTTCTTTCTGATGTTGCTAATAACTATAAACACGTCATTAACAATTACGTGTTTAGTCTGTGTTTTTGGATTGAAAAAAAACAGCCTACATAAACAACATTTTAATAAGGGTGTTGATAGATGTGAGTTTTACTTAACCTCGCAAGCGAACGAGTTGTCATTGGGTATTGCAAGGGTCGTATCCCAAGGGACGGTGATTATGGTTCTAAGACGGTTTAATCGAATTCTAGTTTAGTTCTAGCTAAAAGCAAGTTCAAGAAGATTAATGTTAAACATGACTAACAAGAAGGCAAAGATGCGATATAAAACAAGAATTAAAATGAACTAGGGTGGATGGGTTCATTAATGTAACTATAGGTCAATTATGGTGGGGGTTATGACTAGTCTAAAGATGAGTCTAAACATGTCTCCACCTCTCGGTGTAAGACGGATTAAAAGGCAAGCCTCCACCTCTCGATGCGAGACGAGCCCTAGTCTAAGGTTCGATTGGGTTCTCGCCCTAACCTCCCCCTAAACATCCAACGCACACACAAAAACAATACAAGTCTAAGCTCTCACTCAAACTAGTAATTAAGCATGGAAAGACTCAAATTACTCGTTCAAGCATTCCAACAAACAACGTGTGTGCACAAAACAAGTAGACTACCAAAAGACTTAATCTTTATACCCAAATACCATAATCGACCCATAAACCTACATTAAATCCCCCATCTTACCCTAGCAATACAATACTCACTCATATTAATAAAGGAATAAATTAAAGATAAAGACTTTGATATGAAATAAACAAGAGAAGACATATTCAACATGAAAACTAGGTAAATAAACAAGAACAAGTAATTAAAAGACAAGTAATGAAATAGAGATGAGAAAGTATACCAAACTTGTAAGAAAGATTGAAACTTGAATTAATAATGGAAGAAAGAGTCTCCTCTCGCTTCAAATTATAACTCAAATCTTCACTAGTAACTAAGAGAAAGACTAGGTCTAACAATAACTAACTAGGAAATTGAGTAATTATCACTAATTAAAAAAAATTAGAGTACTAATTAGGGAAATATTTCTTACTAATTACTAGGGTTCTTGTCTAGGGTTGTGTGTCCAAATGAATTAGGAGAGGGGGTATATATAGATTGGTAGGATTAGGGGGTCAAAAGAAGAAGGAAAAACAAATTGCGGACTAGGGGTCCGAGCCGGCCGGCTGGCCGCCGGTGGCCTGGACCGGCTGGAGCCCCCTGATCTTTCTTCCTCTTCCTTTCTCTTCCTTTCGATGACTACTTCCCCAGCCGGTCCGGCCGGCTGCCGGTTAGCTAGGCCGGCTGGGGCTCCCTAATATTTATTCTCTTTTTCGCTCGTTCTTGGGGTAGGTGGCCACAGCCGGTGGCACCACCGGCTGGCGCCCCCCTTCTTCTTTCCTCTTTCTTCTTTTCTTCTTGTGTGTTTGTTTTGTGAAGGTTTCTCGGTTCTCACCACGTCTCGTCCTTGTCTTGGCATATTTCCTATAAATTGAGACGGAATTAAATAATACTCTCTCCTATTCTACATAACATTCCCTCTTCATGAATGGAACAAAATTTAAGGATTGGTAATTAAATAAGGTAAAATATTGTGGTAGGGTGAGCTCTGAGGTGATTGGAGAGAGGGAAAGTATTGTGGAGTATTATTGTGGAATAAAGTGATTAAAATAAGTATTTTTGTGGGGTGATGTGATTAAAATAAGATAAAGTATGAGTATTGTGGGGTATTGTTGTGAGGTGAGGTGATTAAAATAATTATAAAAGTTTACTAAATAAGGAAATGGGAAGGTATTGTGAATAGATGAAAAAGGAAAGAGGGAAGCTTATTTAGAATAGGAGGGAATATAAGAGTACACGGGATGAGGGCCAAAATACGATAAACCCGACGCTAAACTAAACTAAATACGCCGAAACATAAGAGAATAAGGAGGGAAAACGGTCTAAATTAATCGTATATCAAACCTCCCCACACTTAAACATTACTCTTCCCCGAGTAAGTAAGTGAGCAAAAACAAGACCCTTATTTAAAATAAGCTAAACTAAACTACTAAAATCCGATGGAAGGCAGTTAACGGGCCTTCTCCGTCCCTTCAACTCACAACGAAGTACAATGAGCTATGTACTCCCTTGCAAGGCAAGTGGGGGCTTGCGGAAAATTTGCGATACATCCAAATGATAAGCATGTAAGACCATGACAAGAATGCATCTAACAAAAGAATAATCACACGCCTCATCCATGTGACGAAAATATCTATGAGGAAAACCGTCTAAATGAATGCATGATCCTTATAAGCCACTAGTATCATAAAGCATAGAAAAGTGTTCGCCTCTTAGCGGTGCAAGTCTAATGAAAATTTCGAGTCCCGTCTACTACTAGCTTGGTCAAGAGCGATAAAATGGAAGATGGAAATGAAATCCCCGTGACGTTATTAAGCACAATAGCATATGGAATTCACGTCTCTCAACTAGATGAGACACAAGGGTCGTCCCGTCTCACTATGCAACTCAAGGGTAAATGATCCAAGAAAGGTTAAAGGAAAAAGAGATCTGAGTCTTAATGCTTGAAGATTTTTCATTTCTACATTTTTTTTTCTTTTGGTTTTCTTTTTCTTTCTTTTTGAGTTACATTCTTGATTTGCAATTATTGGCATAAAAGCACACGGTTTCCGTCAAGGACACGCGGTCGGAACCAACAATAGGGGTATTCCCACCGTAGTGGCATCGAGCAGGACCCTAGATGTAAGCCCACTAGAATCCCTAGAAGTTCCGTTTTGCATTTCCTCGACGAAAACAAGAAAACATGATCTTTGACTCAATATTCTTGGCTTGTTTGCGTTGTTTCCTTTTTGTGAGTAGAATTGAAAGAACAATGAATCAAGGTTGGTTGCATAGTAAGACGGTCACCTAATAATTCTGTCAACTAACGGACTATTCACATCAATTGGGGTTGTCGATGTGACACCCTCAAATTTGCGGAAAGAAAAAAAAATAATTTAACTAAATAAAAGATGAGAATATATAACGAAGGTGTCTTAAATAAAAAGGTTCAACAAAAAGGAAATAATATTATACAAAATACATATCCAAAACGGGAGACATATCTCCCGTATAAATACGGAAATAAAAGAGTGTATAATAATATACAATCCTAAGAACCGAATATAGGTCCAAGGTAAATACTTCGCTCGCTAGCTCGTCAATGTACCCAAGTATGCATCACAAACCTGCCAACCGCATTAAATATAAACACGGAAGCCACAGTCAGTGGGGAGTAACTCCGAGTTCTCCCAGCCACGAAATGTCGAGTTTAATAAACATGAATAACATAAAAGCAATGTATATGAAAATACAAAACCTTAACATATATGATATGCTTTTCATGTTATGAAACAATTAACTAACATATAACCTATCATATGAAAGCTATCATGTGAAACCGATAATAAAATATAACAAGAGGTAGGGAAGCTGGTATGCTAGCTCAGAGGTTACCCTGTAACGTGGCCATGATACACGCAAACCCTAATCAACACGTAATCATGTGAATCAGTTAACAATCGGTAATCCAAACTCTATCAATCCTAGCCGGCTTGCATCTCACCTTCTAGAACTCATAGAATCATACCAACATGAAAGACCAATACTTCTACAAACAGGCATAAGTTCTTAGAACCGTCAATAGTCGACTTCTGTAACTCGAGGCTATACCACAAGGTAGGAAAACATCCTAGTCCTAGACTGATCAGACCTAGCGACAACAGCTATTCCGTTCCCCGTCCCATGACATAACCGTCTATGAGAAACTCTACTAGGCGACCCCCTAAGCAGAGATGGCTAGTACTTAAGCTGGCTCCATTCCCAAAGGGATTAGGCAGCCATGCCCCGACTTGGATATAAACCCACCAAGCCGTGACACAAAAGCTATCATCAGGTGAACATATACTCGTTAAAGACAGTAAAGCCTATCAATGTCATGGTCCAAGCTACTCATTTAGAATTAGAATGGTCAAGACGCCATATACTCATAATTCTCTATGGGTACTTAGTCAACATGACATATATCATACAATCAAACAGTCACGGAAAGAACTTCCTAACATGTGACTAATTGCATATAAATCATAATCAAATATCATATCGCCTCATATCTACTAAGGCTAATTCATTAATTAATACAACCTTACTTGAAGACAAATCCCCGACCCGAGTCCCGCGACGGGTCATCAGTCAAAACGGGGCTGACTAGATCTTAGTTTGACCAAACCCGTTTGGTCAAACCGGCTAGAAACAGAGTCTTTACCAATTAGACTTGACATAAAATCATCATATTCATTACATGTTATTTTATTAAAACTTCTAACATGTGAATTATTAAATCTTACTAAAAACCCGCTTGACTTAAAGGATATCAATTTAAACTACGATCTCGTATTATAATTTCTAACATGTGAGAAATAATAATTTTATGAAAAACCTTTTTAATTAAATATTTTACTTATTAACATTTCCCACTTGCTAAATATTACAAAACACGATAAAACGGCAATAACTCAAAAACCGTCACAAGACCAAGGGAGGGACCCACGGGCTGACTTGGGCCGACCAAGACACGGGCCTGAACTGGGCCCACGGGCTGTTTTGGGCTGACTTGGGCTGTTTTGGGTTTTTTTATCGACTTTACTAAAAACCGTTTCCTAATATTTCCCGCATGCTTTAACATATTTAAAACCCGTCAAAACAACAACATAACAATCAAGTATCGACACAACTCCCAAGGACCAAACCCCGGACCAACCCAGACCGGGCTGGACCGGCCTGAACCGGTCTGACCAGGCCTGAACCGGCCGGTTCACAGCCACCCAACACGGCCCATTCACACGGCCAAACCACCACCATTCCAAATAAATTCTAACATGTTTTTAATTAACAACAACCATTTTAACAACCAATTTAATAATCATCCATACAAAAATCATGATTATAAATAAATCATCCAACTATGTCAAGAACAACCAACATGCCAAAAATTCATACAACATAGTAAAATAACAACCTATCATGTTACTAATTAAAAATCATAAGTAACAATAATATGAACTAAAACCAAAGATGAACCAAAAACAAAAGAACAAAAGAAACAAAAGCTATGTAACATTAATTCGTCGAGTAACTCGGAATCGTTACCTTAGCTAGCAAAATCAAGTAGCACCAAAATAATAAGAAGTAAAACCCGTCTACTAATCTTCACCCAAAATATACGAGTCACCAAACTCGTCTTCAAAATCTTCCCCTATAAGAAATGACAAGAATAATATTGTTAGAATTAAAACTTGATTTTCCATAATTAAAGTGTTGAAAACGATTTTGTCGGAATTGAAAATAAACCGTACTTGAAGATGGAGAGCGAAGAGGAGATTCTAGAAATATAAGTTAGGACGGATTGGAATAAGAAATGAAGGTTTTATGACGATTTTGCTCAAGAACGACGAAGAACGAATGAAGAACGACGAAGAACGATGAAGAACGATTAAGAAAAGTATGAATTAGATCTTAAGTTGATTTATTGTAAAATGAAAGAGTAGTTAGTGGGTAATGGGTGAGTGAGGGCCGTGTAAATATAGAGGAAATATGGAGTCGGG
>JAIUZE010004984.1:0-12387 GCA_022085475.1 Heliosperma pusillum
TGTTGTTGTGTTGTTGTTGTTGTTGTTGTTGTTGTTGTTGTTGTTGTTGTTGTTGTTGTTGTTGTTGTTGTTGTTGTTGTTGTTGTTGGTGTTGTTGTTGTTGGTGTTGTTGTTGTTGTTGTTGTTGTTGTTGTTGTTGTTGTTGTTGTTGTTGTTGTTGTTGTTGTTGTTGTTGTTGTTGTTGTTGTTGTTGTTGTTGTTGTGTTGTTGTGGGGTTTAGAAAGGTCCTTGCTCAATTGCGAGGATCTCTATCTCCTCGCTCACTCGCTCACTTCCCTCACCTCCCTCTCTCCTTACCCTCCGTCTTGGCCTCAAAGGCACTTCCTCTATCTCCGCCTCCTCACTACTCACCCCCAAACTCTCTTCCCTAGGACACAAAAAATTCCACGCTGCGGGCCCCCTAGGCAAGGGGTTGTTTGGAGGTCGAGGCATCTTCATGTAACTAAGCCCGTCACTCCCCAACCAAAATCCTTTCAAGGGTTGCTCTCGGCTAGTTTTAAACATATGAACCTCCTCGAGCCCAAATCGCCTGTATCTCGTCAAACCCTTACAAATGTTTACCTCTTGCTCCTCACCAATGTCCCCCTCATAGTGCCTCACCAAGAATGTAATCACCCCCCCAAGATGGATGCTTGCTTTGGTAGATTTTTGTCGGTGTTTAATGCAAGCCCTCAAAAACAAATCTGCCCAATCCGGTATCCCTACCCCCTCGAGGAGCATAATCCACAAACATAACCGGATGTTTTCCGGTACTTTAGCGGGCTCTCCCGCGGAGTTAAAGATGGTGGTAAGGAATCTTGTGATTAGGCGGAGCACGGGGTGGGTGATGGTGGAAAGTTTGGCATCCTTAGATGCGGCGTTGCAATTTGTAATGCTACTCCACATCATGTGCATTTTTCCCTTGCGGCATCGAATTTCCTCGGGTTCTCTGGTGATCTTAAGGATTTGACGGATTTCTGAGATGGGGGCATTATGCCAAGTTTGGTTTAGACGGAAACGGTAGGCTTTTTCCTCACCCTCGGGCACGTCCAACTCGGACAAGGTTGCTAGAAACTCGTACGCGAAACTCCTATAGGTGTGATCCCAAGAGTCCGGTTCGAGATAAGCTTCTAGCCCTACTTTAGCTAGCAAATCCCTTGTGTAGTCGAACATGCCCAAGGCATGGAGGGTGTTTGGGCAAAAGAATTTTGTAGCTACGAGTGGTTGTTGTCGGGGTGTGGTTAGTTTGTCCCATATTCTCTTATATTGAGCACTCAACCTTTCATAGCCCATGAACACCGCTTCCACCTCGGTGTCGGGCTCACTCACCGCGGCCCTCTTATTCTTTCCTTTGGCAAACAATTTGGACATTTTGGGTGCCATTTTTCTGCAAAATTCAACAACAAAACAATACAACAAGCAATCACTCAAGAAATTTTTTCTTTCAAGCAATTCAACAAACACTTGGTGTGCAACAATTTCAACACCTCAAAAACTTAGTGTTTGTTGAAATTCTATGCCTCACTCAGAAAAATTTGTCAAATCCTAACTACACAATCAATCAAGGGCAAGGGGAAACTCAAACTAAGCCTAATTCAAGCCTAATTTCGAGCAAAAACTTAAAGAATAATGGAAAAGTTGAGTATCAGGTTATACCTTTTCGATTCCACAAAACTCAAGCTCCTTGATGATTAGAATAGGTAGGGAATCCGTCAAAAACCCTTTAAAAACCCAACAAAGTTCCTAAAGATCGAATTTGAGGAAAAAAATTCTAGGTTTTCAAAGAGGGATTTTCTGAGATTATGAGTGATTGAGGTTGATTTTGGGGTGATTGAAGGTAGAATAATGATTACGATGAAGAATTTGATTGATTTTGATGAAGGTTTGTGAATATTTGAGGGAGAAAGATAAAGTTTTGAGGGATTGGGGGTTGGTTTGGGGTTTTTGTCGTGAGAAATAAGAGTTGAAGGTTTATATTGATTTGTGATGAACTCGTGCAAAGAAGGGCTGAAAACTGCATTCGACGCTGGCAGCGTCCTACGACGCTGGCAGCGTCTGGCCTTCACTGTCAGGTCTTCTCTCTTTTGCACTTAGCCAAATTTTGGCTAAGTGTTCCAAACACCTCCATACTTGCATTTTCACTCCAATGGCCTATAATAACCTCCAATATCCAAATTTCATCGATTCCCGAACTTTTTACGCGTGGCACGCATCCCGAGGCGGCCGAAAACTTGCAAAACTTCACAAAACCGTTAGTAACTTCAAAAAATTTTGATTGATGCAATGTCTAACTAATTAAAAACAACTCAAATGCTAAGAATTAACAAGGAAATTTCAAAGAAATATTCACAAGGATAGAGTATGTACACGGTTTGCCGTTTATTTAGAGTCGATGGCTCGACTTAGTGACTCCAAGCTTTTCAACTTTCATAAACGAGGTCTTCAAGCAAGACCTCTTATTCCCTCTCCCGGGCACATCCTTAGAAGTAGTGTTTGAGACGGTGGCCATTCACCTTGAGGAGCTTTCTATCCGCGGGCCCTTCCACTTCAATAGCTCCATGGGTAAACACTTTCTTGACAATGTAAGGTCCAAACCATCTTGACCTCAACTTACCCGGGAAGAGCTTAAACCGATTTTGGAACACAAGAACTTGATCGCCCTCCTTGAAAACCCGACGGTTTATCATCCCATCATGCCATCTCCTTGTTTTCTCCTTGTAGATGGGGGAGTTCTCATACGCATCTTGGCGAATTTCCTCAAGTTCTTGTAATTGAAGCTTTCGGTGCATACCGCTCTCATCTTGGTTTTGGTTGAATGATTTGATAGCCCAATAGGCTTTGTGCTCAACCTCCACGGGGAGGTGGCAAGCCTTGTCATAGATGAGACGGAATGGGGACATGCCAATGAGGGTTTTAAAAGCGGTTCTATATGCCCACAAAGCATCAACTAGCCTCTTGCTCCAATCCTTTCTATCCGGATTAACCGTCTTTTCAAGGATTCCTTTTATTTCAAGGTTGGAGAGCTCGGCTTGCCCGTTTGTTTGTGGGTGATAGGCCGTGGAGATTTTATGGTTCACCCCATACCTCTTGAGAAGGCTTCCAATCACCTTGTTGCAAAAATGGGTACCCCTATCACTAATGATAGCCCTTGGAAAACCAAACCGGTAGAATATGTTCTCTTGGATGAAGATGGCTACTACCGTTGCATCATCGGTGCGGGTAAAGATTGCTTCAACCCATTTTGACACATAATCTACCGCCAAGAGGATGTATAAATAACCACCGGAGTTAGGAAAGGGGCCCATAAAGTCAATTCCCCATACATCAAAGACTTCACAATATAGAAGGGGTTGTTGTGGCATCTCATTTCTTTTTGTCAAATTCCCCACCCTTTGACATCGGTCACAAGTTTTTACAAATTTATGGGCATCTTTGAAGAGGCTTGGCCAAAAGAATCCGCATTCAAGCGCTTTTCTTGCGGTTCTTTGTGGCCCAAAGTGCCCTCCACAAGCATAGTCATGACAATGATGTAAGATGGATGAAATCTCACTTTCGGGCACACATCTTCTTAAAAGTTGATCTTGGCAAAACTTCCACAAATAAGGATCATCCTATGTATAGTACTTTGCATCGGATTTTACTTTGCTCTTTTGATGAGAAGAGAAATGGCTTGGAAGCCGCTTTATCACCAAATTGTTGACCATGGTAGCACACCATGGCTCCTCCACTTTCATAGCATAAAGTGACTCATGAGGGAGACCTCCTTCAACCTCATCAAGAGGGCATGATGGTCTTCCTTCATGGTTTAGCCGGCTTAGATGATCCGCCACCACATTCTTCACTCCTTTCTTGTCTTTTATCTCCACATCGAAGTCACTTAGGAGAAGGATCCACCTCAACAACCATGGTTTTGCATCCTTCTTTGCCACAAGGTATCTAATGGCGGCATGATCGGTGTAGATGATCACCTTTGTGCCCAAGAGATAAGATCGGAATTTTTCTAGAGCATAAATCACACCAAGGAACTCCTTCTCCGTCGTAGAATAGTTCTTTTGAGCATCATTGTGACACCCTCAAATTTGCGGAAAGAAAAAAAATAATTTAAATAAATAAAAGATGAGAATACGTTTCTAATAGGTTCACTTTAGTGAAAATTGGTACATTTTAAAACCGGAACCTACTATTAAATATATTCATCATAAGAAGGTGTCTTAAATAAAAAGGTTCATAACAAATACGGAAATAATATTATACAATAAAAAGTATCTGAAACGGGAGACATATCTCCCGTATAAATACGGAAATAAAAGAGTGTATAATAATATACAATCCTACGAACCGAATATAGGTCCAAGGTAAATACTTCGCTCGCTAGCTCGTCAATGTACCCAATGTATGCATCACAAACCTGCCAACCGCATTAAATATAAACACGGAAGCCACAGTCAGTGGGGAGTAACTCCGAGTTCTCCCAGCCACGAAATGTCGAGATTAATTAAACATGAAAAACATAAAAGCAATGTATAATGGAAAATACAAAACTTAACATATACGATATGATTTTCAGTTTGAAACAAATAACTAACATATCTCTAGCATATGAAAGCTATCATGTGAATCTGTAATAATCTATAATACGGTAATCCAAACTCTATCAATCTTAGCCGGCTTGCATCTCACCTTCTAAAACTCATAGAATCATACAAACATGAAAGACCAATACGTCTACAAACAGGCATAAGTTCTTAGAACCGTCAATAGTCGACTTCTGTAACTCGAGTCTATACCACAAGGTAGGAAAACATCCTAGTCCTAGACTGATCAGACCTAGCGACAACAGCTAACCCATTCCCTGTCTCATTACATAACCGTACATGAGAAACTCTACTAGGCGACCCCCTAAGCAGAGATGGCTAGTACTTAAGCTGGCTCCCTTCCCAAAGTGGAAACTCTTAGGATGCCATGCCCCCGGCTTGGTATCAAAAGGCCCAGCCAGTGACACAAACGCTATCAGTGGTGAACATATACTCGTTAAAGATAGTAAGGCCTATCAATGTCATGGTCCAAGATACTCATTTAGAATTAGAATGGTCAAGACGCCATATACTCATAATTCTCTATGGGTACTTAGTCAACACGACACCAACCATATAATTAAACAGTCACGGGAAAAACTTCCTATCATGTGACTAATTGCATATAAATCATATTCAAATAACATATCGCCTCATATCTACTAAGGCTAATTCATTAATTAAATACAACCTTACTTGAAGACAAATCCCCGACCCGAGTCCCGCGACGGGTCATCAGTCAAAACGGGGCTGACTAGATCTTAGTTTGACCAAACCCGTTTGGTCAAACCGGCTAGAAACAGAGTCTTTACCACATAGACTTAGACATAAAAAATCAACATATTCATTACATGTCATTTTAAAACTTCTAACATGTGAATTATTAAATCTTATTAAAAACCCGCTTGACTTAAAGGATATTAAATTTACTATAATCTCGTATTATAATTTCTAACATGTGAGAAATAATAATTTTATGAAAAACCTTTAATTAAATATTTTACTTATTAATATTTCCCACTTGCTAAATATTACAGAACACGATAAATTAACACTAAACTCAAAAACCGTCACAAGACCAACAAGGGGACCCACGGGCTGATTTGGGCCAGACCATACACGGGCCTGGACTGGGCCCCACGGCCTGGTTTTGGGCTGTTTTGGCCTTTTGATCGATTTTACTAAAAACCGTTTCTTAATATTTCCCGCATGCTTAACATAATTAAAACCCGTCAAAACAACAACATAACAATCAAACATCGCCACAACTCAAAGACCAAAACCCGGACCCACCATGGACCAACCCAGACCGGTCTGGACCGGGCCTGAACCGGCCTGAACCGGCTGGTTTGGGTCCGGTTTCCAGCCACCCATTCCGGCCACCACCAAAACAACAACCCCAATTTATTTCAACATGATTTTTAATTAAAAACAACCATTCTAACAATCATCCATACAAAATCATGATTTTAATTAAATCATTCAAATATGTCAAAAACAATAATCATGCTAATTATTCATACAACCTAATAAAAAAAACTACTTATCATGTTACTAGCTAAAATCATAAATCAACAACATAAACCAAAATCATAAGAACAAAAGATGAACCAAAACAAAAGAACAAAGGCTATGTATCATATATTCGTCGAGTAACTCGGAATTGTTACCTAGCTAGCAAAATCAAGTAGCACCAAAATAAGAAGTAAAGAAAAACCCGTCTACTAATCTTCACCCAAAATATACGAGTCACCAAACTCGTCTTCAAAATCTTCCCCTTATAAGAAATGACAAGAAAAACATTATTAGAATTAAAAACTTGATTTTCCATAATTAAAGTGTTGAAAACGATTTTGACGGAATTGAAATTAAACCGTACTTGAAGATGGAGAGCGAGGAGGAGATTCTAGAAATATAAGTTAGGACGGATTTAATTAAGAAATTAAGGTTTTATGATGATTTTGCTCAAGAACGACGAAGAACGAATGAAGAACGACGAAGAACGAATGAAGAACGATGAAGAACGATTAATTAGATCTTAATTTGATTTATTGTAAAATGAAAAGTTGTTAGTGAGTAATGATGGGTGAGTGAGCCGTGTAATATAGAGAAAAATGACGAGTCGGGTTTTGAAATTGTTGTTACGGAATTGACTCGCGTTTAATAATTATATTACGGTAATCGATTAAATATAATTCGATATTAAGTTAATTAAACTAAATATCTAGATATTATGTTATATTAATCAAAATAAATGAAAATATCAAGGCTTAAGAGAGGTGAGAGTGCCGTGTGGTTTTGTGATTGACGGGTCAGTTTTGTAAACGATTTGCGTAATTTCCGTTGACGGATCGATAAAGTAACAAATATCTAAGATATTTGTATTAGTTTAATCGAAACAATTAAAATATCTCAAGTGAGTGGAAAACGATGACATGGGCGTGTGACTCCTGCCAAAGTCGAGTTTCGGGTTTGTTTCGGGATTTACGATGACTCGGGAATAGTTAAATGATGTTCGGGATTAAACCGTAAAAGTTATTCTTTAAATTCCGAATAAATTCAAAATAATTATATTAAATTATGATAAATTCTAATAAATCGAATAAAAATAAATCAAAAATATTATTTTTTTAAATAAATTTCGGCTTCAAACTTATAAGGCGAGTCGGGAAAAAGTCAACGAAGTCAAAGTCGCCTTAAAAGTCGAGAAAAGTCAAAGATGACTTAAAAGTCAGACAAGTTTATGACGACTTCAAAGTCAAGAAAAGTCAATGACGACTTTAAAAAAGTCAAGAAAAGTCAAAGACGACTTAAAAGTCAAGAAAAGTCAAAGATGACTAAAAACGGGATTTTCATGAAATCTCTCAGAAATTCCAAATACGAACTCGGAATTTCAAAATACGACTCGAAACAAAAATTTCTATTTTAAAAACTTAAGTCTGCTAAAAAGTGTTAGTAAATATTTTTACTAGAAAAATTGGATACTTTTCGGGTTGTTACAATCATTCAAGAGGGTAGATGCATATTGGATCACATGGGGTCCCTTGTCACTCTTTTGACCTAAAACCACTCCCAATGCGTAGTCACTTGCATCGGTCATGATTTCAAATGGAAGATCTCATTGTGGTGCTTGAATAATTGGTGCGGTGACCAATCTCTCCTTCAATTCATCGAAAGCTTTCCTACATGAGGCATCAAAGACAAACTCCGCTTCTTTGTGCAAAAGCTTACATAAGGGGTTAGCAATCTTGGAAAAGTCCTTAATAAATTTCCGGTAGAAACCGGCATGTCCGAGAAAAGATCTAATGTCTCGGGTGTTAGAGGGATAAGGTAAGGTTTTGATAATGTCAACCTTAGCCTTATCCACCTCAACCCCCCTTTCCGACACTACATGTCCTAGAACGATGCCACTAGTCACCATGAAATGACATTTTTCGGAGTTTAAAATGAGATGGGACTCTTGGCATCGCTCTAAGACAAGAGCAAGGTGTTTTAGACATGCATCATAGGAGTCCCCATGGACGGTGAAATCGTCCATGAATACTTCTATGATCTTTCTACATAGTCGGAGAAAATACTCAACATGCACCGTTGAAAAGTTCCCGGTGCATTACATAAACCAAAGGGCATACGGCGATAAGCAAATGTACCGAATGGGCATGTGAATGTGGTCTTGACTTGGTCCTCGGGTGCGATTGGGATTTGAAAATACCCCGAGTACCCGTCAAGGAAACAATAGAAAGCTTTTCCCGCTAGTCTTTCTAACATTTGATCAATAAATGGTAGCGGGAAATGGTCTTTCAATGTAACCGCATTCAAGCGGCGGTAGTCAATACACACCCTCCAACCGGTTTGTGGTCGGGTGGAGACCAAGTCTCCTTGTGCATTCTTGACTACCGTCACTCCTCCCTTTTTGGGTACGACTTGAGTTGGGCTAACCCAACGGGAGTCGGAAATAGGGAAAATGATGCCCATTTGCAATAGCTTAATTACCTCTTCTTGCACTACCTCCGCCATTGGGGGATTGAGCCTCCTTTGGGGTTGTCGGACCGGTTTGGCGTCCACCTCAAGCCGTATTTTGTGCATGCATGTCACCGGGCTTATTCCCTTGAGATCCGCGATACTCCACCCAAATGTTTCCTTATGCTTTTCAAGTAGTGCTACCAATTTGTCTTATTGGTCCTCGGTGAGCGTGCTTGAAATGATAAGTGGTAGGGTGTTCTTGTCCCCTAGAAAGATGTACTTCAAATGGCTTCGGAGGGTCTTCAACTCGACCTTCGGGGGTTGGATAATGGAAGGGAGGGGCTTCTGGAGTGGAATGCTTAAGGCAAATAACTCGGACAGGTTTGCCAGAGCAGGACGCTGGCAGCGTTGGTGGACGCTGGCAGTGTCGTGGGACGCTGGCAGCGTCGTACAACGCTGACAGCGTTTTCCACTGCCTTGCCCTATTTTCAGCATGTCGATGTTATTGAGTTCCTCATATGTCTCTAGGGGCTCTTCCCTTTCCAAGTCTTCGAGACGATCCTGCACATCAACGGCCAACAACAAACGCAAACCTTCATCTTCCATGTTGTTAGTTAAAGCTACCTCGAGTGGGTCTCTATCACAAAGTTTGTACATTTGATTCACTAATGGCTCAAACATATCCAAGAAGAAACAAGATTGATGGTCACTCGGGTGTCGCATGGAGTCATATATATTGTAAGATAATCTTTTCCCTTCAAACTCCATCGTCAAACACGCATTTGAAACATCAATCTTGGTATTTGAAGTTTTCATAAACGGTCTACCAAGAAGGAGAGGGGTGGCACTAGAGCTAGATTCCATGTCTAAGACGTAGAAATCCGCCGGGATGACAAGGTTATCTACCTCCACTAGCACATCCTCTACCATGCCCTTGGGATAAACACTAGACCTATCGGCTAATTGAATAACCACCCCGGTCTTAGACAAAGGTCCTAAGCCTAGGGTCTCATAGATGGATAGGGGCATGACGTTAATAGAAGCTCCACGGTCTAACATGGCATGTTTGAAACTTTGCCCTCCAATAGTGCAAGGGATGGTGAACATGCCCGGGTCTCCACATTTCTTTGGTAAATTTTGCTTGAAAATTTCCGAAACATGTTCACTCACCCTAACCTTATGGGTTCCTTTCTTAGGATTTATCTTAGGTGTACAAAGTTCTTTCAAGAACTTTGCATACCTAGGGACACTATTCAACAAATTAAGAAGATGAATGTTTACCTCACATTTCCGGAAAGTTTCATACAAGTCATTCTCCTTGTCATACTTCCTTGTGCTTATCAAAGCACTAGTAAATGGGACTTCCGGTATGTATTCCTCTACCTCATCATCATCAACAATGTCTCTACCCCTCTTTGAAGTGTCTCCCTTTGGGTCCTTGCTTGTAGATGTCTCTTTCCCATTCTTTGATAGCTCTTCATGACCAACTACCAATTCTCCTTGGTCGTCAATTTCCAAGGTTTCCATCTCAAGATTCTTCATCTTTTCCTTGCCTTTTCCAAGGGGGTGTACCTCCAACTCTTTGTCTTCTCTCAAGGTCATGGCACTAACATTCTCCCTAGGTGGTGGGATAGTTTGAGATGGGAATCTTGTGGAGCTTGAGGCTTGGGATTTTGACATATTGGAAGCCATTTAGGATAGTTGGGTTTCCAAGTTGCTTACCCTAAGATTGTTTGCCTCTCTATCCTTTCTTGCCTCTTCTCTATCTCTCTTTGCCTCCTCTTGATTTCTCCTTGCCTCCTCTCTATCTTTCTCTTGATTGGCAAGGAGTGTTTGCAAGATATCACTCAAGTTCCCTTGAGAAGAAGAATTTCGATGAATGGGGCCTTGGTTTGATTGTCTTTGAACATTGTTTTGAGATTGAGAGTTACTTGGAAAATTTGAATTGTTGGGTCTTTGGTTGTTGTAGTTTCTTTGTGGGTTTTGTTGGAAATTTGAATTCCGATTTTGGGTGGGATTTTGGGCTCTCAAATGGTTGAATTGACCGTTTTCAAAGCTCTTTGACTTGTCACCTCCCCACCCCAAAAGATCACGGTTTCCTACTTAGTTGTACATTCCCCCACCACTTGGGTTCCTTGCATTGTAATTCCCATACCCCATAGCATCGACACTCTCCATAGTTGCTCCTTGTTCAATCATGATGTAGAATGTGTTGGTAGCATGGTCACCTCCACAATATGAGCATTCAATTGGTTCGGGGTGTTGAGAAAATGAATTACCTTTGTTAACAACCAAGTTGGACACCATGCTTTTAAGTTCACCCATTTCTTGCATGATCTTGTGATTTTGAGAGGCATAAGGATCTTCCATGGAAGATACATTCCTAGAGCTTCCTCCCCTTTTACTCTTTCTTCCATAGCTTCTTGTGTTCATCGCCAACTTCTCAATAATATTGTTGGCCTCGGCCACATTAAGTGTATCAATTCCACCTCCGGTGGCGGCAATGATCATTCTTTGGTCATTTTGGCACAACCCCTCATTGAAAGCCGTCAACAAATCATCTCCCGACATGCCATGGTATGGGCACCTTGCCACAAGACTTTTGAAACGCTCCCAATAATCATAAAGAGTCTCCCCAATGTCTTGCTCAATAGTAGTGATGAGCTTCTTTGAGTGATTGTGTCTTGAATCCGGGTAATAGTTTTCAAGAAACTTCTTCTTCAAGCCCACCCAAGTGGTAACGGAGTGGGCCGGAAGACAAAAGAGCCATTCTTTTGCGGCATCTTTTAGAGAAAACGGAAATGCCCTTAGCTTGAAATTGTCTTTGGTCACTCCTTGGGGAATAGCACCTTGGCAAATCATGTGGAATTCGGCCAAGTGTCTATTAGGGTCATTCCCCACCATGCCATGGAATCTAGGTAAGTTGTGGACGAAAAAACCCTTGAGCTCAAATTCACCCATGGGAGGATATGCAATACAAAGTGGTTGCTCCTCATAGTTCCTTGCCCGAATCTCACCAATTGTCCTATTATTCTGTAACAACCCGAAAAGTACCCAATTTTTCTAGTAAAAATATTTACTGACACTTTTCAGCAAAGTTAAGTTTTTAAAATAGAATTTATTGTTTCGAGTTGTATTTTGAAATTCCGAGTTCGTATTTGGAATTTCTGAGAGATTTCATGAAAATCCCGTTTTTAGTCATCTTTGACTTTTCTTGACTTTTAAGTCGTCTTTGACTTTCCTTGACTTTTTAAAGTCGTCATTGACTTTTTCTTGACTTTTAAGTCGTCATAAATTTTTCTTGACTTTTAAGTCATTTTTGACTTTTCTCGACTTTTTAAGTCGACTTTGACTTTCGTTGACTTTTCCCGACTCGCCTCGTAATTTTAAAGACCGAAATTATATTTGAAAAATAATAAATTTTAATTTATTTTTATTAAGATTTATTTAGATTTATCATAATTTAATATAATTATTTGGAATTTATTCGGAATTTAAAGAATAACTTTTACGGTTTTAACCGAACGTCATTTAACTATTCCCGAGTCATCGTAAATCACGAAACAAACCCGAAACTCGACTTTGGCATGAGTCACACGCCCCATGTCATCTTTTTCCACTCACTTTGGATATTTTCATTCTTTTGATTAAACTAATAATAATATCTTAGATATTTATAACTTTATCGATCCGTTAACTTAAATTACGCAAATCGTTTACAAAAAACAGACCCGATTCTTCTTCAATCACACGGCTCTTCCTCCTCTAATAGGACTAGATATTTTCCTTTCTTTTCATTACAATAACATAATATCTAGATATTTGTTTTAATTAACTTAATTTATAATTAAATCTAATCAATTATCTTAAT
>JAIUZE010004986.1:0-14956 GCA_022085475.1 Heliosperma pusillum
TTTCGGTCTTCAAACTTATAAGGCGAGTCGGAAAAAAGTCAACGAAAGTCAAAGTTGACTTAAAAGTCAAGAAAAGTCAAAGATGACTTAAAAGTCAAGAAAAGTTTATGACGACTTAAAAGTCAAGAAAAGTCAATGACGACTTTTAAAAAGTCAAGAAAAGTCAAAGACTACTTAAAAGTCAAGAAAAGTCAAAGATGACTAAAAACGGTCTTTTCATGAAATCTCTCAAAAATTCCAAATACGAACGCGGAATTTCAAAATAAGACTCGGAACAAAAATTCCTATTTTAAAAACTTAAGTTCTACTGAAAAGTGTTAGTAAATATTTTTACTAGAAAAATTGGTACTTTTCGGGTTGTTACAACTACCAAGGGTCCGCAAGTCACAGATGAATGCCATTATTATCATGGCATGGACCATTGGATGAGGAATTGTCCCATGTACTTGGAGCATATTAGAGATGGACTAGTTATTCCACTCGGTAATATTCCCTCCGAAATTTTTGTTATTGATATAAATTATACCTCCACCTCAACATGGGTATTGTATACCGGTTGTGGTTCTCACCTTTGTAATCATTTACAGGGGCTAAGAAACGTGCAGAAGCTAGGGAAGGGTGACGTGGATCTACGACTTGGAAATGGAGCTAGGGTAGCCGCCACTTCTAAAGGGACCTACGTACTTGTTTTAGCAAATGGTTTTAAATTATACTTAAATAATTGTTATTTTGTACCTTCTTTGTCTAATAACATAATATCCATAGCCATGTTGGACGTGGAAGGTTTTACTTTTGCAATCAAAACACAATTGTTGTATGATTTCAAGGAATGACTTGGTCATAGGCCAAGGTAATTCTATTAATGGTATTTATGTTCTTGAGACATCTAACTCAACCAGAGATATCTATAATATTCAATCAAAAAGACTCAAGTCAAGTGATCCAAATGAGTCATACATTTGGCATTGTCGATTAGGTCACATAAATGAGAATGGCATCAAAAGACTAGTATCGACTAGTGTAATTAAACCGTTTAATTTTCAATCTTTTGGAAAATGCGAATCTTGTCTCCTAGGGAAAATGACTCGTAATCCTTTAGTGGTAAAGGGACACGAGGAAGTGAACGATTGTGCCTTATACATACCGATGTGTGTGGACCAATGACTATTTCCGCTAGGGGTAATTATGACTACTTCATTACATTCACTGATGATTTAAGTAGATATGGGTATATTTACTTAATCAAATATAAAAGTGAGGCTTTTGAGAAACTCAAGGAATTTCAAAATGAGGTAGAAAACCAATTGAACAAGAAGATCAAAGCATTGCGATCCGATCGTGGTGGTGAGTATCTTAGTAATGAATTTGATTCACACTTAAAGAATTGTGGCAGTGTATCACAACTGACTCCACCTGGAACACCCCAACTTAATGGTGTGGCCGAAAGGAGAAATCGAACCCTACTTGATATGGTTCGATCAATGATTAGTCAAACCAAGTTGCTAGACTCATTTTGGGGATTTTCTATCCAAACCGCCATAATATCATTGAATAAAATCCCGACCAAAGAAACCGAAAAGACACCACATGAGATGTGGAAAGGGAAAGTCCCTAATTTGTCCTATATGAAGTTTTGGTGATGCAATGCTTTTGTTAAGGTAAAGACCGACAACAAGCTAACCCCAAGATTCGAAAAGTGCATTTTCGTAGGTTATCCAAACAACTCACATGATTACTACTTCTACAAACCTCAAGAATACAAAGTGTTTGTGTCTAGTGAGGCTGTCTTCTTAGAAAGGGAACATATTTCTAAAAGACAGAGTGGGAGAAAAATTGAACTTGACGAAGTTCAAGAGCCACAAACCGAAGAGGAGACGCAAGAACATGTTCCTTCGTCGTCCAATTCTGCTGTTATTCCATCTGTACCTAGGAGGTCCGGAAGGGTTAGTCACCAACCCGATAGATACGTAGGTATTATCGAAGAAAATA
Source organism: Heliosperma pusillum (assembly GCA_022085475.1). Taxonomy (NCBI): domain Eukaryota; kingdom Viridiplantae; phylum Streptophyta; class Magnoliopsida; order Caryophyllales; family Caryophyllaceae; genus Heliosperma; species Heliosperma pusillum. Next base: position 1,990 of record JAIUZE010004986.1, read on the forward strand.
ACAATTTTGACTTATTACTTTTAGAAAGTGACGAACCAACGACCTACAAAGCTGCCATCTCTAGTCCGGATTCCACTTTATGGCTTGAAGCCATGAAATCCAAAATGAATTCTATGCATGAAAATCAAGTTTGGGACTTGGTTGATTTGCCTAAAGATGTGAGACCTCTTCAATGAAAATGGATCTTTAAAGTAAAGAATGGCATAGAAGGACATGATGATGTCTACAAGGTAAGGCTAGTTGTAAAAGGTTTCACTCAAATTCATGGTTTTCACTATGACGAAACTTTTGCCCCTGTAGCCATGCTCAGATCTCTTCGGATAATGTTAGTGATTGCCGCATTTCATGACTATGAAATATGGCAAATGGTTGTCAAAACCGCCTTCCTGAATGGGTACTTAGAGGAGGAAGTGTATATGATGCAACCCTAGGGCTTTGTAGATCCAAAAGATCTTAACAAAGTGTGCAAGCTTAAGAGATCCATTTATGGTCTTAAACAACCATCGAGAAGTTGGAACCTTCGTTTTGATCATGTTATAAAAGAAAATGGTTTCACTCGAGTGTCAAAGAACCATGTTTATACATGAGATTTAGTGGGAGCAATGTTGTCTTCCTTATATTGTATGTAGATGACATACTTCTCATTTGGAAATATTTAAAAATGCTTACCTCTGTCAAGGGGTGGTTGGGAAATGTGACAACCCTCGCAAATGCGGAAATAAAACATAACAAGCATGTGATTTATATAGCGGAAAATACGGTGTTTTTAAAATTTTTTACATGTCAAGATAAAAATACGAGGAATGTCAAATAATTACAAATCAAAGTAGAATATACTACAAAGAGACGAAGTCTCTCAAAATGTTATCCAATATGAAAGTTATTAGAAAACTAGCTAAACAACGTCTAGAGGTTATTCATCCAGGCCAACGTCCGCTAGCTCACACCCGAACCCAAAATACCACAAGCAAAAAGCCATCCAATCAAGCAACATGTTCATCCATGAAAAACATGAACGCCACAGCAAGTGGGGAGTAACTCCGGGTTCTCTCAGCCATATCTCAATAAACATACTTAAACGGTAATACGAAAGTAGAAGCATGCATATATAGATATACATGTGAAATACGAGAAGAATAAATAGGCAATTCAATATGTAAAGATATCGGTACATGAAGTACAAATCCGTAACCATCATACTATAGATAGACTCGGGGAAGACACTCTTAGGCAACCATACACTCACTAGGGCTTGCATCTCACCGTTACCGGCATAAGTTTGATAAGATTGAGACTCGACAAACAAACCATGCCAAGTCATCCAAAGATCACAAATAATCAATCATATAATCATCCATTCAAACGTACAATACGTTGACAACATCTCTCACGGTAAATGACACGCATTAACAACGTGTACGTGGCAAGTATGATTAAAATCACATCCACGGGATAAACAGTTCGTATATGTAGACTAATTTCCTCCCGGTAGGACGACGATATAAATATCCGATCCTAGTCTAAACCTGACCAGACTCTCGAAATAACATTTTCCGATTCGACATGCGATAAACGTTTCGCATCCAAGACTCGGTCAATCATAGACGCCGAGTACCCTAAATTCAATCAACCTTTACGAAAGAGGCGGAAAAGAGCACAAGCATCATAACAAGCGGTACTCTACATGCAATGACACCACCTCGCAAATATACAACATTTGACGGCCAGTTCGATCAACGCAAAGCGTTCGCCTCCCAACAACGCCGTCATATACCCACTAACACATGCAATTAAGTAGTAAGGACACACTCCTCGTTCCGACATTCCAGCCTTACGAACGTGGAGGTAGCGAAGGGAATGAGAGTACAAAGCACATAACAAATAGTGCTCAAACCAATAACATGTGTAAAACCGACTCAAAGTGGGACATATCAAAAACCGCCACAAAACATGCGATACAAGCGAAGGGAATATCATATATTCGAAACATTAATATTAAAAGTCATTCGGTAAATTTATACGATAAACGAACCATGCGAACTATTATAAATTAATATTTAAGAAAGAATAAGAAAATAACTCCAGCAGGGTACCAGCCGCTCAGGTGAACCGGCGGCCGGGCACCCGACTGGCGCCTCATGAACAAACCAAAATCCATCAAAAATATAGCGAGTTCCCAGCCGGTCAGGGGGATCGGCGGCCGGGCACCCAGCTCGGAACAACATAACATCAAAACACCAACTTTCATTCTGCTGCGTCCCCAGCCGGTTGGCTGACCGGCGGCCGGTCACCCGGCTGGGAACAACAGTTCACCCGAGAACAACAACACTTCAATATCCATTTTCAATTATAAATAAATAACTAGTATCAACTATCAATAATCAATAACTATCATTCACAATCATCAACTAACAACAATCATCATCAACAACACAAATCCTAGGACTAATCATCCTATCCTAATTCCGTTTACTAACATTAAAAACACATTAAATACACGTAAAGATATTGAGTAACCCTTCACCATTACCTTTTCGCGCGTCTTCAATCCTCGTCGATGTCCACTTCTACTAAGTAGTAGTCCTTGTCAAGGTCCTGGAGGTCACCACCTACAATTAGATAATAAAAGATGAATATAATTTACCTTTGAGAAAGACGGATAAATTGAAAAGCGAGAAACATGGTAATTTTATTACCAAATAAGATAGAGGACGATGAGAGGGAAAGAATAAGACGAACTTTAGTGAATTTGAGCGAGAAATGAAGGAGTAGTGACGATAATAAGCTTGATCAAATATGGAGGTTAGGGTTTTTGGGTGGTTACTTGGTGAGGAAGAAGGATGTTGAATGTGAGGGAGTTTAGGGTTAAGTGTAGTATGAGGGAGTAAGTGAAATAATTCATGTAAAAGCCCAGAAACGTCTTAAGACGTAACTTACTCGAAATCTCGCGTAAAGTCCGAAAACGAACTCGGAAATTCTAAACTAGACACGGGAAATTAAATTCTCGACTAAAACTAAATTTCTCTGAAAAGTATCCGTATAATATTTTTACTATAAAAATAGGGTACATTTGCGGGTGTTACAATCACCCCACCTTTTAAAAAGTTTTTCACTCGAAACTTGAGCGAAAGAAGGATACCTTAATCGAATAGGCTTGGATATTTAATACGCATAGAAGTTTCCGCTTCCCAAGTCTCTTCTTCAACATTTGCACATCTCCACAAAATTTTCACTAAAGGCACTACTTTACTTCTCAACTTCTTATCCTTGCGATATAGGATGCGGATCAACTTCTCTTCAAAGGACAGATTTGGTTCAAGCTCGGGCATTTCCGCTTGAAAGACATGGCTTGGATCACTAATGTACTTCCTCAATTGAGAAAAATGGAATACATCATGAAGTTTAGCCAAATTCGGGGGCAAGTCCAACTTGTAAGCAACGGCACCAATCCTTTTCACAATATCAAAGGGTCCAATGTATTTCGGGCTCAATTTACCCTTTACACCAAACCGTTTAACACTTTTCATCGGAGATACTTTCAAGAACACTTTATCTCCAACTTCAAATTCTGACGGTCTTCTTCGGACATCGGCATAAGATTTGTGTCGGCTTGAGCGACTTTCATTCTATCACGAATGACTTTCACATGATCAATGGTTTCAACAAGAACATCGGGACCTAAGTCACGAACATCACTCAATTGATCCCAACAAATAGGACTTCGACATTTTCTTCCATAAAGAGCTTCATAAGGAGCCATCTTGATCGAGGCATGATAACTATTGTTGTAAGAAAACTCCACCAACGGTAGACTCTTTGCCCAACTAGATTGGAAGTCGAGTGCACAAGCCCTAAGCAAGTCTTCTAAAGTCTGGATAGTCCTCTCGGTCTGACCATCGGTAGCGGCATGAAATGCGGTACTCATCAATAATTTACTACCCATGGCTTCTTGTAAAGCCTTCCAAAATCTCGGATCTCGGTCGGATATGATTTCCTTGGGAACACCATGGTATCTAACAATATCATCAACATAGGCTTTCGCTAGTCGATCTAAACTCTAAGTCTCTTTGATCGGGATGAATCTAGTACTCTTGGTCAAACGATCAACAATAACCCAAACGGCATCTTTACTTCCAACGGTCCTTGGCAAAGCCATGACAAAGTCCATAGAAATTGATTCCCACTTCCATAGTGGAATATCCAAAGGTTTTAGCAATCCACCGGGCCTCTTGTGTTCGATTTTCACTTGTTGGCAAGTAAGACATCTTCCAACATAAGACACAACATCTCCTTTCAAATTCGGCCACCAAAATTGTAGCTTCAAATCTTTATACATCTTATCACCTCCGGGGTGGATAGAATAAGGAGAAAGGTGAGCTTCATCAAGAACTCGCTTTCTTAAGTCAAGAGCATTAGGCACAAACAAACGGTCATGGAAACGAAGAACACCTTTGTCATGAATCTTGAAGTCTTCAGCTTTTCCCTCTAGAAGTTTGGCTTGAATAGACTTGTAGGTAGGATCATCAACTTGGCTTTCGCGGATCTCACGGAGAAAAACAGGTTCGACAGTCATAGCACCAACATAATCAAATCCACGTTCCACGAATTCCAACATCAACTTTCGAAACTCAATACAAAGATCAACGGGTAATACCGACATAGTATTCAAGGAATGAGAAGATTTCCTACTAAGAGCATCGGCAACAACATTAGCCTTCCCTTCATGGTATAACAACTAAAAATCATAGTCATTCACTAATTCCAACCATCTTCTTTGTCTCATATTCAACTCCTTTTGAGTAAATATGTACTTCAAACTTTTGTGATCGGTGAATATACGACAATGAACACCAATAAGATAGTGTCTCCATACTTTCAAAGCATGAACAACGGCGGCTAATTCCAAATCATGAGTAGGGTAGTTAACTTCATAAACTCTCAACTGTGTCGAGGCATAAGCAACCACTTTCCTACTTTGCATAAGTACACAACCCAATCCCATCTTGGAAGCCTCACAGTAGACATCAAAGTCTACACCATCTTCAGGTAAAGACAACACCGGAGCGGTAGTCAACCTTTTGTTTAGCTCTTGAAAAGCGGCTTCACAAGCTTCATTCCATAGGAACTTGGTTTCCTTCTTTAATATTTGAGTCATCGGTCTAGCAAGCTTTGAGAAATCTTTGACAAATCTACGGTAATAACCAGCTAAACCAAGAAAACTTCGAACTTCTCTAACATCGGTCGGACTCTTCCAATCAATGACGACCACAATTTTAGAAGGATCCACCATTACACCTTCTTTAGAAATTACATGCCCAAGAAAGGACACCTTAGGTAACCAAAATTCACACTTGGAGAATTTGGCAAACCACTTTTGACGACGAAGAACACCCAGATAGTCCTTAGATGAAATGCATGCTCTTCTTCGGTCTTGGAAAAAATAAGGATGTCGTCGATGAACACCACTACACACTTATCAAGATACTCACTAAATGTGCGGTTCATTTGATCCATGAAAATAGCGGGAGCATTAGTCAATCCAAATGGCATCACCTTGAACTCAAAGTGACCATATCTTGTACTAAAAGCAGTCTTCGGTATATCGGCATCACGAACGGGAATTTGGTGATATCCGGATCTCAAATCAATCTTGGAAAACGTAGAAGCACCCTTTAGTTGATCAAACAAATCTTCAATTCTTGGCATAGGATACCTATTCTTGATTGTAATTTGGTTCAACTCACGGTAATCAATACAAAGCCTCATGGAACCATCTTTCTTCTTCACCAAGAGAACGGGAGCACCCCAAGGCGAGGCACTTGGTCGAATGAAACCCTTCTCAATCATATCATCAAGTTGCTTCCTTAACTCTTTCAATTCGGTTGGAGCCATACGGTAAGGAGCTTTGGCTATGGGTCCGGAACCAGGTACAAGATCAATGGAAAACTCAACATCACGCGCGAGAGGGATCCCGGGCAAGTCTTCGGGGAATACATCAACAAATTCACGAACTAGAGGCACATCTTCAATATTCGGTAAAGAGGTAGTAGTAGAAGTCACAATACACAAGTATGCTTGGTGACCCTTTTTTACCATACTCACCAACTTCATTGCGGAAATCAAAGACACACCCACTCGGGAATGAGATCCCTTATAGGTTATTCTAACTCCTAAAGGACTCTTTAAATAAATCTTTTGATCTCTACACTCGAATTTAGCATGGTATAACGCTAACCAATCAATACCTAGAATTACATCGAACTCTCCTAGAGGAAACTTAAGGAGATTAGCGGGAAAGATAGTACCCGCAATAGAGATTGGAACATTTGGATAAAGAGTAGAACAAGAGATAATTTCTCCGGATGGTAAGGATATGGGAGTATCCTCACTAGAAGTAGGCTCGATTGATAATTTATTAGCATAAGTTGAAGACACAAAGGACGTAGAAGCACCGGTATCAAATAGAATAAGACACGGTTGCTCTAAAATTGAGAACATACCCGTAATTATCTCCGGAGGAGCATCGGCTTCGGCTCGGCTCAGAACGAAGATAGAACCCTTAGGTTTGGAAATTGGAGGGGCCAACTTCCGATCGGGGCAATCATCATAACGGTGACCACTCTTTTGGCAAAAGAAGCAAACATAAGGTCGGTTGTAACATGCTACACTGGGGTGGTGTGGTTGTCTAAAACGGTTACAAAAGCGACCTTGAGCTTGAGGGGGAGCATATGGCCTTTGAGCCACGTTAGAAGTAGCTCGGGGAATGAAAGGAGCGGGAACTCTTGCACTTAAATTTGGGGGAGGATTGAATCTCCTCTTGTTGGCATAAGAATTGGAAGACGAAGGAGTAAACGGCCTTTTTCCAAAGAAGTTTGGCCTAGGAGTGAAGGAAGGAGGGGAACTCTTCATCATAGCTTTATCCTTGATGGCCTTCATGAAGTTCTCGGCCCATAGAGCATCATCATACAATTCCCCAAAGGAGGTAGAATTTCTCCTCACCTTGCTTTGGAGTAAAGCACTAAGCTTGTTGCGGTAGTAGAAAGCTCGGTCCTCGTCATCTTTGATGAGCCTTGGAGCAAAGTGAGCAAGATTGTTGAACTCCGTGTTGAAGTCTTGTGCCGACAAATCACCTTGCTTGACGTCAATAAATTCCTTGAGCCTTTGTTGCTTGAGCTCCTTAGGATAAAATCGACCTTCAACTAAAGCTTTGAAACAAGCCCAATTGAAATCGTCTTCAAGAGTAGCGGTGGCGCTAGCAATCGCCCACCAATTATCGGCTTCTCTAACTAGGAAGTGCTTTGCAATCCTTACCTTGTCCTCTTCACGGACTTGGTATAAATCGAATTGCTTCTCCATTTCTCGAAACTATTCGGATAGCTTGGTAGGGTTCGGCTCTCCACCATAAAGTATAATCTTGCTTCTAGCTATTTGGCTAGCCACCCAAGCGTAGCCTCCTTGATGGTTATCTTCTCTACGAGGGGGAACTTGGTTGGCTTGAGCAATAGCCGCATCTTGCTGATTCTTTAGAACTTGAGTAAGAGCTTCTAGCATAACATTCTCTACTACTCGAGGTCTAACCATCTTCATAAGAAACAAAAACAAAACAAGTTAATCCTAACACTAAGCATAAACAAATAGACTACAAAGTAAAATCCTTAACTTCTACCCATCTCTCATTTATTATTTCAAGGTTAAGTAGTTTAAGTTTAAGGTTCACGTGTGTGCGTCGGGAGCGTTTAAAGCTCTGATACCAACTGTGACAACCCTCGCGAATGCGGAAATAAAACATAACAAGCATGTGATTTATATAGCGGAAAATACGGTGTTTGTAAAACTTTTTACATGTCAAGATAAAAATACGAGGAATGACAAATAATTACAAACCAAAGTAGAATATATTACCAAGAGACGAAGTCTCTCAAAATGTTATCCAATATCAAAGTTATTAGCAAACTAGCTAAACAATGTCTAGAGGTGATTCATCCAGGCCAACGCCCGCTAGCTGACACCCGAACCCAAAATACCACAAGCAAAAAGCCATCCAATCAACCAACCTGTTGATCCATGAAAAACATGAACGCCACAGTCAGTGGGGAGTAACTCCGGGTTCTCCCAGCCATATCTCAATAAACATACTTAAACGGTAATACGAAAGTAGAAGCATGCTTATATAGATCAACATGTGAAATACGAGAAGAATAAATAGGCAATTCAATATGTAAAGATATCGGTACATGAAGTACAAATCCGTAACCATCATACTATAGATAGACTCGGGGAAGACACTCTTAGGCAACCATACACTCACTAGGGCTTGCATCTCACCGTTAGCGGCATAAGTTTGATAAGATTGAGACTCGACAAACAAACCATGCCAAGTCATCCAAAGATCACAAATAATCAATCATATAATCATCCATTCAAACGTAAAATACGTTGACAACATCTCTCACGGTAAATGACACGCACTAGCACCGTGTACATGGCAAGTATGATTAAAATCGCATCCACGGGATAAACATTTCCCTGAACGCATAAACGATTCAAACATTTCGTATATGTAGACTAATTTCCTCCCGGTAGGACGACGATATAAATATCCGATCCTAGTCTAAACCTGGCCAGATTCTCGAAATAACATTTTCCGATTCGACATGCGATAAACGTTTCCCATCCAAGACTCGGTCAATCATAGACGTCGATTACCCCAAATTCGGTCAACCTTCACAAAAGAGGCGGAAAAGAGCACAAGCATCATAAGAAGCGGTACGCTACATGCAATGACAACACCTCGCAAGTATACAACATTTGACGGCCGGGTCGATCAACGCAAAGCGTTCGCCTCCTAACAACGTCGTCATATGTCCACTAACACATGCAATTAAGCAGTAAGGATACACTCCTGGTTCCGACATTCCAGCCTTACGAACGTGCAGGTAGCCAGGGGAATGAGAGTACAAAGCACATAACAAATAGTGCTCAAACCAATAACATGTGTAAAACCGACTCAAAGTGGGACATATCAAAAACCATCACAAAACATGCGATACAAGCGAAGGGATTATCATATATTCGAAACATTAATATTTAAAGTTATTCCGTAAATTTATACGATAAACGAACCATGCGAACTCTTATAAATTAAGATTTAAGAAAGAATAAGAAAATAACTCCAGCAGGGTGCCAGCCGGTCAAGTGAACCGGCGGCCGGGCACCCGGCTGGCACCTTGTGAACAAACCAAAACCCATCAAAAATACAGCGCGTTCCCAGCCGGTCAGGGGGACCGGCGGCCGGGCACCTGGCTGGGAACAACATAACATCAAAACACCAACTTTCATTCTGTTGCGTCCCCAGCCGGTTGGCTGACCGGCGGCCGGTCAGCCGGCAGGGAACAACAGTTTACCCGAGAACAACAACACTTCAATAGCCATTTTCAATTATCAAAAATAACTACTATCAACTATCAATAATCAATAACTATCATCAACAATCATAACCTAACAACAATCATCATCAACAACACAAATCCTAGGACTAATCATCCTATCCTAATTCCGTTTACTAACATTAAAAACACATTAAAAACACGTAAAGATATCGAGTAACCCTTCACCGTTACCTTTTCGCATCTTCAATCCTCGTCGATGTCCTCTTCTACTAAGTAGTAGTCTTTGTCGAGGTCTTGGAGGTCATCACCTACAATTAGATAATAAAAGATGAATGTAGTTTACCTTTGAGAAAGACGGATAAATTGAAAAGCAAGAAAGACGGTAATTTTATTACCAAATAAGATAGAGGACGATGAGAGGGAAAGAATAAGACGAACTTTAGTGAATTTGAGCGAGAAATGAAGGAGTAGTGACGATAATAAGCTTGATTAAATATGGAGGTTAGGGTTTTTGGGTGGTTACTTGATGAGGAAGAAGGATGTTGAATGTGAGGGAGTTTAGGATTAAGTGTAGTATGAGGGAGTAAGTGGAATAATTCATGGAAAAAGCCCATAAACGTCTTAAGACGTAACTTACTCGAAATCTCGCGTAAAGTACGAAAACGAACTCGGAAATTCTAAACTAGACACGGGAAATTAAATTCTCGACTAAAACTTAATTTTGCTGAAAAGTATACGTATAATATTTTTACTATAAAAATAGGGTACATTTGCGGGTGTTACAGGAAATCATTTCCAAATGAAAGATTTAGGAGAAGCACAACGCATATTAGGTATCCGGATCTATAGAGATAGATCCAAGAGGATATTGGCTTTAAGTCAGGAATCTTATTTGGATAAGATTCTTCGACGTTTCAACATGGATAAATCCAAGAGAGGTCTTGTTCCTATGGGTAGTGGGATTATTTTAAGCAAGTCTCAATCACCCACCGAACCTGAAGAGGTTGAACGCATGAAATAGATTCCCTATGCTTCTGTCGTAGGATCGATCATGTATGCCATGATATGCACACGACCAGATGTCTCATATGCTTTAAGCTTGACAAGTAGATATAAAGCGAATCCAGGTGAGAGTCACTGGATAGCCGTAAAGAACATCCTTAAGTACTTGAGAAGGACTAAGGATTCGTTCTTAGTGTTTGGAGGAGATTCTGAATTATGTATTAAAGGTTACACTAATTCAATTTTCCAAACCGATAGGGGTGATATGAAATCTCAAGGTGGCTTTATTTATATGATCAATGGAGGTGCGGTTAGCTGGAAGAGCTTCAAAGAGTCGGTTATTGCGGATTCTACAACATAGGCTTAGTACATTTCAGCATCTGAGGCTGCCAAGGAAACTGTTTGGATAACGCAGTTTTTAGAGGGGCTAAGGGTAGTTCTTTCTGCCAAGGATCCTATCACGATATTTTGTGATAACAGTGGAGCTATCTTTCAAGCTAAAGAACCCAAGTCTAGTAACAAGTCTAGACATGTACTTAGAAAATTTCATGTGATAAGTGATTATATTGAAAGGAAGGAAATTGTGATATGTAAGGTTGGGACAAATGATAACATTTCTGATGCCTTAACCAAGCCCTTATCGCAGCGTAAACATGATCAACATGTTATATCCATGGGTCTTAAATGCATGCCATATTTGTAGTAGATTATGAGATATGAAATAAAAATGTGTTTTTTTTATCATATATGATAATCACTTTTATCGTTTGAGTTATATCTTTAAAACTTTGTTTTATTTGTGACTTTGTTATATCCTAACGGTTTTTTGAGACAATATTGGACCTCATTAAAGTGATCTGGATTAACATAGTTTTAGCCCATAGTTACTTATATGAGGTGATATCTCGAAGTGACTAAAGTATGGTGCGATTGATGTCAAGTTCAAGTGTCATAGGGTCATATGGGATGACCAATCTATCACATAGGGAGACTGTATGGGACACTCGTCGGGCAGTGACCACTTATAGAGTTCTGGCAATTCTTGTAGCCTGGTCGTGGCAAGAGCTACTATAGTATTCTTTTTGAGTCAATACTTTGACTAAAGATTGTTCGCCTAAGGTGGCACAATTTCAGAGTGACTTTGATTTATGCTTTGCGACCTTCGTAGCTGGGGTCGAATGGGCATCTTTTGGGTCATGATGAGCTGTGGCTATTCGAAGGGAATAGTGCGATAGGAATTTCCATCCCTTGTCAGGGTTGTTTAAAATCTCAAGGCCACTCGAGGAGGAGTAAGCTAAAAATGCGTGGGCACGCTCGGAAGGTATCTAAAGTAGATAATTCCGGTCAGACAGTTACTCTCTAAATCGAGGAAACCACTCATGATATGATCAAATGCAAGTACGACCTGCAAGACACCTTGCATTGAGTGGGAGATTGTAATAGGACAAGAGAATTAGTGACGCACACTTGTCTCGGTCAAGTGGGAGATTGTTGGAGTAAGTGTTCTCAACAATAGTGTGATCACTTAATTATATTTCAAGAATAAGAATACAAAGGGATGATAGATATTTTAGTCAACTGGTCAACATTAATCGGTAATGATTGACTTTCTAGAATTTGACGTTACTGTCGTATTACGGTGGTGATCAGTTGATCCCTTAAGGTCACACCTATTGGACCATTCCCTTAATTGAAAAGTTAATTAATTGTATATATCGATACAAATTAATTAAACCCTTAAATTGAACAAATTTTATTTATAAGTGAGAATAAATATCTTATTGTAATATGATTAAATAAGATTTATTTTTAGTAATCTAGTTGTTATATTACTAAGAATGTATTATGTTTATGAAACATTTGAGATAAACAAAATTGGTTGATTATAATTACAAATTGTTGTAGATTGTATTAACCAAATATGATTTGACCCATTTATACACATGTAATTATGAATTACTAGTCAATTTGTTAAATGTAATTTCTGAGATATGAAATGATATTAAATTTGTTAAATATGCATTAAATTATCTAATGACATGTTACATGCTACATGACATACAAAATTACAAATGACTAAATGTGAAAGATAAAATGAAGTCCATATTAGTGGGTGTGCCTGTGACACCCTCAAATTTGCGGAAAGAAAAAAAAATAATTTAACTGAATAAAATATGAGAATACATAATAAAGGTGTCTTAAATACAAAGGTTCATAATAAAAAGGAAATAAAATTTTACATAAGAATTATACAAGACGGGAGACATATCTCCCGTATAAATACGGAAATAAAAGAGTGTATAATAATATACAATCTAAGAACCGAATATAGGTCTAAGGTAAATACTTCGCTCGCTAGCTCGTCAATGTACCCAATGTATGCATCACAAACCTGCCAACCGCATTAGATATAAACACGGAAGCCACAGTCAGTGGGGAGTAACTCCGAGTTCTCCCAGCCACGAAATGTCGAGTTTAATAAAACATGTATAACATAAAAGCAATGTATATGGAAAATACAAAACCTTAACATATACGATATGCTTATCATGTTATGAAACAAATAACTAACATAT
>JAIUZE010004987.1:0-15121 GCA_022085475.1 Heliosperma pusillum
CTAAGTATCTCTCAATTATGTGACAAAGGCAATAAAGTAGTTTTTTATTCAAATGTTTGTCGCATCATAATTGAAGGTACTAGTAATGTTATTCTAGAGGGTCTACGTAAAAGGAACGTGTATATGATTGATTTAAACAAAGTTACTACAAGTTCCTTTCCGTGCATGAAAGCTACTGTAGATGATTCATGCTTGTGGCACAAGAGGATTGCACACATTAGTCCAACAACTTTAAAGAAACTCAAATTGTGAGATTTAGTTGAGTGTTTACCCTCAATCAAATTCGAACAAGAAAAAATGTGTAACTCATGTGCCCGATGTAAACAAGTTAGATCTTCATTCAAACCAAAACGAGTAGTAAGTAAAGAACGTCCACTTGAGTTGGTACACATTGATTTGTGTGGACCTATGAAAGTCAGAAGTCGTGGTGGATCAACGTACGTATTCGTCCTAGTCGACGACTACTCAAGGTACGTATGGCCTATCTTTCTTTTTACTAAAGATGAAACTTTCGAAGAGTTTGTAGTACTAATGAACCTTGCCCAAAACAAGTATGATAAGAAGTTAGTTTCCATTCGTACGGATCATGGCACCAAATTTGATAATCAAGCATTCATAGAATATTGTAGGGAGAATGGTGTAGGACATAACTTTTCTGCACCACGAACCCCATAGCAAAACAGTTTCGTTGGACGTATGAATAGAAAACTAGGCTCACACTATGCTTTTGTGTAGTGGCCTTCCTAAGAACGTTTGGGCCGAAGCCAATAGTTTTGCATGCTATGTGCACAATTGAGTTATGATTAGACCAATTCTCAAAAAGACTCCTGACAGGGTTGTCGCATACCCTAATCAAAGATAAATAACCCAAACTAGGCTAACAACAAATTAATGTAATTAGGGAAGTAAGGGGTCGATCTCGGGGAGACGGGAGATACTTGTGAATAGTTATGGTTAGAACTCTATCTTGTACGATTGGCAAATGTTTGTCACTAATTAATAAATGCTATAATAAAAATGATAACAAGACAATAAAGAAAAGGATCTAGGGATCGGGGTTCACATGCTAATCAATTTAAAAGCAAAGTTGATTACGGGTTTAGAAAAATCATAGTTGTCCAAGTCTTTAAATGGTATATTCCTTTCGAATTCATACCGACTTTTTAACGGGTCCTAACGTCTTTTCAGCCTTGCTAGGTCATTAAACTATTCTTGCCAGTCCTTTAATTTTTATCTCGACTCTCGCCCTTGAGACGGAAAATGACAAGCATAAACAATTGATTAAGGCCTTAAATCAAAGTTTATCATGAGAATCAAACAAGAAATAGAGACAACTAAAACAATTCTACCCGGAATCAATTTATACTTATAAATTAATTAGACATGTTAACCCTTCCCCTAGAACAAAGATTACTTATGCATGATTAACAATAAAGGGAAACTAAGATTATAAAACCAAGAATGGTAAACATGATAAAGGAAATACTAAAAGAAAATGAAACTATAATGTAAAAACAAGAATAAGGATTACCGGAAAGGATGAGTAAAGATTGAAATGGAATAGGAACTTGAATAGGAAAATGCAAACCCGGAAACTAGAATTCCAATTACAAGTAGAACAATTACAATTGAAGGAAACTTAGAACTAAACTAGACTAGAGAAAACTAGATCTAAAACTAAAAATACAAAATGGAGAAAGAAAGAAAAAACTAAACTAAAGAGAGAAGTGTAAAGAGAAGTGTTTGTACATGTTAGTTGTGTGTGATGCATAGGCTATTTATAGGGTTGAGAGGACGCCCAAATGCGTCTGGATTCATGCCCATTAAACAAGCCATTGAGCCTTGCATTAAAGAGAGGGAGATGAAGAAAAGATGCGTAGAAATTGGTGAACCCGATCGTATTGATGGTAAACCTGATCGGGTTTGCAGCCCCATATGCATTTTGACTTTCGTTTGATCTTCCCTTGGCATTTGACGTGATTTGTCTTGACCCCATTGACTTTAGATCCGAACGGGGACGTAACTAACACCTCTTGGGCCTCATTTCCTATCCTATTTGAGCTTGATCATGTCCCCAAGGGTTAAGGGTCGGAGCATGAGGTTTGAGACGGCTTTCGACGACGAATAGCAAAACCATCGCAACTTGTGCATATGAGCTCGAAATGACTTGAAACTTGTTCCCTTCAACTCGGAACCTCTAGATCTTTATAGCATTCCATCTTAACCTCACGTAATCGTCCTTCTTAGCTTCTCCTTGCTCATATTTCCTTCAAATGACGGGATTTGAAGTAGAAACGACTCAATTCCTACAAATGACATTAAAGCACGAGAAATACTGCAAAGGAGAGATTAGCTGTGACAACCCTCGCGAATGCGGAAATATAAAACAAACAAGCATGTGAATTATATAGCGGAAATAAGAAGTTTAAAAAAACTTTTATACATGCAAGGAAAGAATACGAGGAGTGTCAAATATTACAAACTAAAGTACGAACTATACTACATCAAGAGACGAAGTCTCTCCAAAATATTAACAAATAAAAGTGTTTAGCATACAAGCTAAAATCGTCTAGAGGTTAATCTTCCAGGGACAACGCCCGCTAGCTCACACCCGAACCCCAAAACATCATATCCAAAAAGGCATCACAAGCAAGACCTGTCATTCATGAAAAACAGAAACGACCACAGTCCGTGGGGAGTAACTCCGGGTTTCTCCCAGCCATATCCCCTTTAAGCGTTACATATAAGGGAAATACAAAAGTAGAGCATGCATATATATATATACATGTGAGATATTATTAAGAAAAGATAGGCAATACGAGATATAATGATAAGAACATAAGAGGCACAAATCCGAATCCATCATGATATTCAAAGACTCGGGGAAGACACTCTTAGTCAACCGAATACGCTCACTAGGGCTTGCATCTCACCGTTAGCGGTATAAGTTTGATAAGATTGAGACTCGACAGACAAACCAAGTCAAGTCATGCAATGATCACAACAAATCCAACATATTATCATCCATTCACGAACCAAGACCTGACGGTGTCCAATCATGCAACGACCATGAATAATATCATGAAATCACGCATTCAAGAACGACGACACAAGACGACAACTCTCACGGTAAATGAAACGCACTAGCATCGTGTACATGGCAAGTATGATTAAAGGCGTTCACGGATGACATTTCCCTCAACCCATATACGATGACATTTCGTATAGGTAGACTAATTTCCTCCTGGTAGGACGACGATAATTAAACGGCTCCTAGTCTAAACCCTGGCCAGACTCCGGAAAAATCATGTTCCCGGATTCGACACGGCTGACTGACATTTTCGCACCAAGATCGTCTTACGAAATAAAAGCCGAGAAGGTACCCCAAATTCGGTAGATCAATCACGAAAGAGGGCGGAATGGAAAAGAGCTCAAGGCCCTCATAACAGCGGTTCGCTACATGCAAATAACCACCCACCTCGCAAGTATACAACAATTTGGACGGCGAGGCGGGTCGAAAGGTCGAACAACGGCATTAGCGTTCAACTCCCAACAACGTCGTCATATGCCCACTACACACGCATTTAAGCAGTAGGATACCTCTCCGTTCCGACATTCCAGCCTTACGAACGGGAAGGTAGCCAAGGGAATGAGAGTACAAAGCACAAGACAAAACCGTGCTCAAACCGTAACATTTGTGAAAACTGACTCAAAGTGGGACATAGAAAAAACCGTCACAAAACATGTGATACATGCGAATGAGATATCATATATCCAAAACATGAATATTATAAGACATTACGTAAAATTATACGATAAACCGATCATGCGAACTATTATAAATCACGAGTTTTAGAATTTAAAAGAAAAGAACACAGCCGTGTTCTAGGCCGGTCACTGGACCGACGGCCGGTGGGCCGGCTCAGAGCACAAGGCAAAAACCAAAAATCATAGAAAACAAGGTAATGTGTTCCAGGCCGGTCAAGAGGGAGGCGGCCGGTACCCCGGCTCAGAGCACAACACTAACAAACACAAAAATCACAAGTTTAGAAACTATCAAAACAAGGGTCTACTTCAAATGGTCATAACTAGAGTTCTAGACATGGGAATGCAGAAATTCCAAGTCGAGGTGATAGATTATCCTCTTACGGTTCCAACGAGTGGTCACAAGCCCAAAACAAGCAAGTAACGAAGGAGATATGATCATTCTACGAAAAAGGGTCGGTGCAGGAAATTCCCAGCCGGGCACTGAACCGGCTGCCGGTCCTTCGGCCAGGAACCCCATTCCACCCGAGAACAACAAACACTAATCCTATCATTTTCAAATCTCCTAATCACTTCTAATAATTATCAACAATCAATATTCATCATCAACAATCATCAAATAACAAAAATCATAAATCATAACATGATTCCTAAGCTTCTAATCGTATTCTAAATACGATCTCTAACATATAAAGCATG
Organism: Heliosperma pusillum; assembly: GCA_022085475.1. Lineage (NCBI taxonomy): Eukaryota > Viridiplantae > Streptophyta > Magnoliopsida > Caryophyllales > Caryophyllaceae > Heliosperma > Heliosperma pusillum. The sequence goes on from JAIUZE010004987.1 coordinate 4,465, forward strand.
CAAAACACGTAAATGATACCGAGTAACCCTTCAACGTTACCTTTAAGCGTCTTTAAACGGTTACTAAGCTTTCCTAGTAGTCTCCACCTACAATTAGGCAATATAAGATGAATATACTTCACCTTGAGAAAGTCGGATAATTTAAAAAGCGAGAAAGACGGTAATTTTATTACCAATACGGATAGAGGAAGCTAAGAGGGGAAGAATAAGACGAACTTACGTGAATTCCGTCAAAGAACGAATGCGGTATGATGATTTTAAAATCGGATCAAAGTGGGTTTTAGGTTTTGGTGGTTTGATGAGGAAGAAGGAGTAAGTGGAAAATGAGGAAAAATAGGTTATGAGGGAGTATAAGTAAAGGGTGAGTCGGAAAGTCAACAAAAGTCAAAGACGGCTTAAAAGTCAAGAAAATTCAAAGACGACTTAAAATTCAAGAAAAGTCAAAGACGACTTAAAATTCAAGAAAAGTCAAAGATGACTCAAAAGTCAAGAAAAGTCAAACTCGACTCAAAAGTCAAGAAAAGTCAAACTCGACTCAAAAGTCAAGAAAAGTCAAACTCGACTCAAAAGTCAAGAAAAGTAAAACTCGACTCAAAAGTCAAGAAAAGTCAAACTCGACTCAAAAGTCAAGAAAAGTCAAACTCGCCTTAAGACGGGATTTTCATGGAATCTCGCAGAAATTCCAAATACGAACTCGGAAATTCTAAATTCGACTCGGAACTTAAAATTCTAAATTAAAACTTAAATTTACTGAAAAGATTTCGTAAAATATTTCTACTAGAAAAATAGGGTACATTTCCGGGTGTTACAATCACCCCACCTTTTTAAAAAGTTTCGTCCTCGAAACTTGAGAGTAGAAAACAAAAGTATCAAGGATAAGAATCGGTTTTCAAAATTAACACGAAAGCTTTTACAAAGGAAACATTTATGAAATGATGTTCTTCTCGAAACGGTTTAAGGGAATTTTTCATAAGTGCGAAACTCTATTTACGGATCACAAGAATGCTCGTCGCGAACGAGAACTCTAATTATCCAAAATCAAATCAATGTCGAATTTGTGAAATCGAAATTCAAAACAACGTTAGTCAGTGCAGGACTAGTTATCAGACGTCTCCAATAACAAGTGCAAACATCCAACCAAACGCAAAATCCAAATATAAAAGGTAAAGAAATCTATTTTCTCCAAAAGAGGGTACACAAAATATATCCTTGGACTTCTTTGAAACGTTAAATTAGAAATATAACATGAAAATTTGAAGGTTTTCTCAAAGATAAAATCAAAATACGAACACATTACACGTACATAGAGCGACTCAAACATAAAGTTCACAAATCACGATAACAAAATATATACAAAACACGCAAAAACAAAACAAATCGAATTCTTAGGGAAAGGAAGAATCACGATGAAGTCGGCACGAAGATCTACAAGAACTCAATAGAACTAACTCCACTGATACTCTAATCCTCAAGAGAATGCAATTTACCCAATTTGCAACTCATCATTTTCAATAATCAGAATTCCTACAAAAATACTTCATAATCATGAAACTTCGAGTAACAAATCCCAATTATTCAAATCCAATTAGAATCTACTAAGGTCCATCGGCACGGTAGTCTCCACAACTAACCACCCACATGAAAATTCATTGCGTACTCTAATCTTCTTAGTTTCATCAAAACTCTTACTATAAACCACCAACAAAATATCTATCTAGGGAAACATGATCGCTAACAACCACAAAGTAAAAGACTTACCATGAAATCCTTTAATCCAATTTATTCCAAAACTCTCTATCTTAGATTATTAACAATGAACCTTCTCCTCCTCAAAAGTTGAATCACAAAACCTCAAAAGAGATTAGTCTCACAATCTTATTTCACTTAACTTTTGCCATTCATAGAGCAATGCGACCGTTCATCAATTTATTTAGTTCTTTTAAACTCCCAATACAACGGTTTTCGCTTATGACAATATTCCTCAAGTTGCGTCATCCAATCCAAATTACACAAAGTATTTATTCCCGTTAGGGTCCAACATTTAAAGACAACAATTTTTCCAAGTAACACTTAAAGAATCACTAAAATTCTTAACCACAACTACCAACTATTATTATGCTTATTTCGATCCTCAAAACGATATTGCAACATTAGGCTTTCATAGTCTAAAACCTCTAGGAGAGTTTCATCCTAAGCTTATCCTCAATTCCTTATAATCATCTAAACATGGAACTTGCTTAAAAGGACGATAGGTACCATATTTGAATCTTCTTCAAAACACACCTACTAATCCTTACGATAGCTAAAAAGTAAACTACCTCACCAGAGAGTAGGGATAAAAGAACATGATACAAGGAACATTAGGAGGCAACATCAAAAGACTATGATAAGAAGGAATTAAAAGACGAAGGCGAAAAAGGAAAACGAGGTTGAGGAAGAGACAAAGCAGATAGTAGAGTTATGAAGATATCTGAGTAAGAAAGAAAGTACGAGCTTGTAATTTCTTAAAGATCAATCTTGACAAATAACATTCAAGAATGGAAATGAAAAGGAATGATGGCACGAGTAAAGGTTTAAGATTTAATCCACAAAGTTTCTCCTTTCAAACTTAATGCGATAATAAAACCACTTAATTATTCCTTTACAAAGGCCTCTTACAAGGGACCATCATACCACGAGCAATCATCAAAGTAAGGTACACCTAGACTTGATAAATCGACTACAACCCAAATCATCCATCCTTTCATATCACACGGATTCCCAATTGCGGAATTGTAACTCAAGTATAATAACATTCCTTTAGCTCAAATATTCAACACAACCTCAAAGGTTTGCTTAATTGAAGGACTAACAAATACTCTCTTATACTCGGTCATCTTCAAGTCTATAGCCCACGAGTTCATTATTATCAAAGTACAACCTCAAGTTAAACATCATCATTAACATCTCAAGGTATTTCCATCATAACTCACATCATAATTCTCAAGTAATATGGTTCAACTTACAACGAAACCTTACTACTTCAAACGAATCTCAGATGCCATAAGATAAGATCATATCTTTAAATCCAAGAACTATTGCCAAAAGCTTTTCCACCAAGCCTATACTCACAAACACACAATAGGAGTCCACAAGACGTCACTTAGTCTCAAAAGCATTTTACACCTCAAGGTATCATCCAAATATTCTCACTTAGAACAACTAGCTCCAATTTAGATATGATCCTCAAGACACTCTAATATTACTAAACTCCTAAGCTCAAAAGATTAAATCACTGATGGGTTAAAAAGTCCTAGCCAACTCATTCAACCTTACACCATCAAATACCATGAACTATCTACACATTAGTCATGGCAAGCATCAAGCATTAAAATCATCAAACGTATCTTACTACCTTTCCTTAGAGTTACAACCAATCATCAATATAGGGTGAATTTAGATCTACACCATTTTCCTCAAATCACAAAATTCATTCTAACAACCACTAATATTCCACAAAGTTCAAAGTTCTTCCGACCAAGTATAATATACCACAAACAAATGGGTATGGCATCCACAAAAAATGTTACAAGAGGAAGGTAAGGATACCAATGGTAAGATGGAGGAACTATCAAGAGTAATTTCCAAGAGGCAAACAAGTTGGAAGAGAAAGAAGCACCTACATAGAAGGAAGAGAGCATAATACAATAAGGACGAGAGAATTCATAGATGAGGAAGAAATACACTTCAATTAGGCTTGTCAATCTTCAAATCTTCGGTAGATGATACTTCTTCTAGGTAACACAATGATCCACCTTAAGACGGTAGATACAAACAAACATAACATCACTCAACACAATCAACAAACAAGTTAGAACCTAACAAACATCAGGTACACCAAAGACTACCACCTTAGGTCCTTAAGTCTACCCATCTCTCATTGATTATTTCAGGTCAAGTAGTTTAAGTTTAGGGTTCACGTGTGTGCGTCGAGAGCGATAAAGCTCTGATACCAACTGTGACAACCCTCGCGAATGCGGAAATATAAAACAAACAAGCATGTGAATTATATAGCGGAAATAAGAAGTTTAAAAAAACTTTTATACATGCAAGGAAAGAATACGAGGAGTGTCAAATATTACAAACTAAAGTACGAATTATACTACATCAAGAGACGGAGTCTCTCCAAAATATTAACAAGTAAAAGTGTTTAGCATACAAGCTAAAATCGTCTAGAGGTTAATCTTCCAGGGACAACGCCCGCTAGCTCACACCCGAACCCCAAAACATCATATCCAAAAAGGCATCCAAGCAAGCAACCTGTTCATTCATGAAAAACATGAACGCCACAGTCAGTGGGGAGTAACTCCGGGTTCTCCCAGCCATATCACCTTTAACGTACATATAAGGAAATACAAAAGTAGAGCATGCATATATATATATACATGTGAGATACTATAAGAATAGATAGACAATTCTATAGATAATGATAAGATCATGTGGAAATCAAATCAGTAACCATCATGTTATTCAAAGACTCGGGGAAGACACTCTTAGGCAACCGAATACGCTCACTAAGGCTTGCATCTCACCGTTAGCGGTATAAGATTGATAAGATTGAGACTCGACAGACAAACCAAGTCAAGTCATGCGATGATCACAATAAATACAACATATTATCATCCATTCACGAACCAAGACCTTGACGGTGCCAAGTCATGCAATGACCATGAATAAAATCATGAAATCACGCATTCAAAGACAACGACACAAAGACGACCTTTCTCAGGGTAAATGAAACGCACTAGCATCGTGTACATGGCAAGTATGATTAAAAGGCGTTCACGGATGACATTTCCCTCAACCCATATACGATGACATTTCGTATAGGTAGACTAATTTCCTCCTGGTAGGACGACGATAATAATACGGTCCTAGTCTAAACCTGGCCAGACTCTCGGAATAAATCATGTTCCGATTCGACACGCGATGACATTTCGCATCCAAGACTCGGTCTTACGAAAATAAACGCCGAGTACCCCAAATTCGGTAGATAAATTCACGAAAGAGGCGGAAAAGAGCTCAAGCCTCATAACATGCGGTACGCTACATGCAAATAACACCACCTCGCAAGTACACAACATTTGACGGCCGGGTCGATCAACGCATATCGTTCAACTCCCAACAACGTCTTCGTATGCCCACTAACACATGCATTTAAGCAGTAGGATACCTCTCCGTTCCGACATTCCAGCCTTACGAACGGGAAGGTAGCCAAGGAAATGAAAGTACAAAGCACAAGACAAAATAGTGCTCAAACCGTATCATTTGTAAAAACCGACTCAAAGTGGGACATAGCAAAAACCGTCACGAAACATGTGATACAAGCGAATAAGAAATCATATATCAAAAACATGAATATTATAAAACTCTACGTAAAATTATACGATTAACGGATCATGCGAACTATTATAAATCACGAGTTTTAGAAGTCAAAAGAAAACAACACAGCCGTGTTCCAGGCCGGGCAAGTGACCGGTGGCCGGTGGGCCGGCTCAGAACACAGAGCAAAAACCCAAAATCATATAAAACAGAGAAATGTGGTATGGGCCGGTCAGTGGACCGGCGGCCGGTGGACCGGCACAGAATACAGTACCAAAAATCCAACTTCACTTACTGATGTGTTCCAGGCCGGTGGATGGACCGGCGGCCGGTGGGCCGGCCTGGAGCACCTCATCATGCACAAACCAAGTTTCCAAAGGTGTTACTGATGTGTTCCCAGCCGGTTGGCAGACCGGCGGCCGGTCGACCGGCAGGGAACACCAGTTCACCCGTGAGCCTTGCTCACTTAACCAATTCAATCCAATTCTCATATATGCTTCTAATAATCATCAACAATCAATATATATCATCAACATTCATCAAATAACATCATCCATTAATCATAGCATGATTTCTAATCATCCTAATCGTATTCTAAATACGATTTCTAGCATATAAACATGTAAAACACGTAAATGATACCGAGTAACCCTTCACCGTTACCTTTAAGCGCCTCTACTAATCGTCAAGCTCCTCTTCTATAAGGAAATAGTCTTTGTCGGGATCTTGGAGGTCGCCACCTACAAATAGATCGTAAAAAGATGAATAAAGTTCATCTTGAGAAAGACGGGAAATTTGAAAAGCGAGAAAGACTATGATTTTAATATCAATACGGATAGAGGAAGGTACGGGAGGAAGAATAAGCTAAACTTACGTAAATTCTATCAAGTAACGAAGAAGATACGCGAATTCCAAAATCGAATTCAAAGAGGGAAAGTTGATTTCTTAGAGAGGAAGAAAAGTGTGTTTGATGTTGTGTTGAAATGAAATATTAGGTTAAGGAAAGAAGTTGTGTGAGTTGTGTAGGAAAAGGTCAAAGACAGTTTCAAAGTCAAGAAAGTCAAACCCGACTCAATAGTCAAGAAAAGTCAAACTCGACTTAAGACGGGATTTTCATGGAATCTCGCAGAAATTCCAAATACGAACTCGGAAATTCTAAATTCGACTCGGAACTTAAAATTCTAATTTAAAACTTAAATTTACTGAAAAGCTTTCGTAAAATATTTCTACTAGAAAAATAGGGTACATTTCCGGGTGTTACAGCTAGATTTATAAATGGGGTTGTCGAGTTTATTGAATTTGCTAAACAACAAGACGAGTATGATTTAGTAGTACAGAAACTTAGGTGTCCTTGTATTAAATGCAAAAACATGAAATATCTACATGACATTGAGGTTCAAGAACATCTTTATACAAACGGGTTTTGTCCAAACTACTACAATTGGATTTCTCATGGAGAATCATATTTTTCACTTCCCGAACAATCTCAAATCCCACAAAATGAGAACCCATATAGAGATATGGTAGTTGATGCATTTGAGTCTAATATTTTCAATAATGATCATATACCAATGAGTGAAGAAGAACCACACCCACAAGCAAAAGCCTTTTTTGATATGTTAAAGGCGAGTGAAAAACCATTATATGAAGGGAGCAAAATGTCATTGTTAGAAGCCGCCTCTAGGATAGTAACTTTGAAATGTGAGTACAATTTGCCATTTACTTGTGTTGATGGCATTGCTTCTTTGATTGAGGATGTTATCCCCGGTAATAATGTCATGACCCGATCATTCTACAATACCAAAAAAGTAGTGAAAGGTCTACAACTTCCGCATTACAAGATTGATGCATGTCCCGATGGATGTATGCTCTTTTGGAAGGATGATGTTTTGCTTGACAAGTGTAGTAAATGTGAAAAGGCTAGATATAAGACAATTGAGGGAAGTATTGTCTTGAAGGGTAAAAAGGGAAAGAATGAAAAAAAAAAGAGGTGAAAAGAGTAAGAAACCAATACCCGAAAATCCCGTAACTTACTTTCCTCTAGCTCCTAGACTTCAAAGAATGTTTGCTACCAAAAACATTGCCGAGCAAATGAGATGACACAAGGAAAATCCTCGTACTCCGGGAAAGATGTGTCATCCGAGTGATGGAGAGGAATGGAAGCGGTTTGATATGCTTTACCCCGACTTTGCTGAGGAACCCCGTAATGTGCGACTTGGCCTTTGTACGGATGGTTTTGCTCCATTTGGCCAGTTTGGTAGAAAGTACTCTTCTTGGCCCGTAATGGTCACTCCATACAACTTACCACCTTGGTTATGTATGAAAAAACAATTCATCTTCTTGTCACTAATTATTCCTGGCCCTGATAATCCAAAAACCGCCTTAGATGTTTATTTGCAACCTTTGGTGGAAGAATTGAAACAATTGTGGGAAGTAGGTGTGCAAACATATGATGTGTCTTTAAAGCAAAATTTTCAACTAAGAGCTTCATTGTTGTGGACCATTAATGGTTTTCCCGCCTACGGTATGCTATCTGGATGGTCTACATCGAGAAAAAAGGCATATCCTTGTTGTATGTACCAAAGCAAAGCATTTTCGCTTCCTTGTTCCCATAAAAGTGAGTTGGTTTGATTGTCATAGACAATTCATACCGGAGGGGCATGCCTTTAGGAGCAACAAAAAAGCTTTCAGAAAAGGTAAAGTGGAGCGCAATCATGCTGTGTGACAACACTCGCGAATGCGGAAATAAAACATACAAGCATGTGATTTAATTAGCGGAAATACGGTGTTTTTAAAACTTTTTACATGCAAATAGAAAATACGTGGAGTGTCAAATATTACAAACCAAATACAAAGTACTACAACAAGAGACTTAGTCTCTCAAAATTTTATCCAACAACCAGGTAATTATCAACCAGCTAAACAACGTCTAGAGGTGTTTCATCCAGGGACAACGCCCGCTAGCTCACACCCGAACCCAAAATACCAAGCAAAAAGCCATCCAATCAAGTAACCTGTTCATCCATGACAAACATGAACGCCACAGTCAGTGGGGAGTAACTCCGGGTTCTCCCAGCCATATCACATTAAACGTACATAAAAGGAAATACAAAAGTAGAAGCATGCATATATAGATATACATGTGAAATACGATAAGGATAGATAGGCAATTCAATATATAATGATAAGAGCATATGAAGTGCAATCCGTAACCATCATACTATAGATAGACTCGGGGAAGACATTTTTAGGCAACCGAATACGCTCACTAGGGCTTGCATCTCACCGTTAGCGGTATAAATTTGATAAGATTGAGACTCGACAAACAAACCATGCCAAGTCACCCAATGATCACGAACAATCAATCATGTAATCATCCATCCAAACATACCACTACATTAAAGACATCTCTCATGGTAAATGAAACGCACTAGCACCGTGTACATGACAAGTATGATTAAAAGGCATCCACGGGATAAGACATTTCCCTGAACGCATACACGATGCTACATTTTGTATATGTGGACTAATTTCCTCCCGGTAGGACGACGATAATAATACGGTCCTAGTCTAAATCTGGCCAGACTCCCGAAATCGCATTTTCCGGTTCGACATGCGATGACATTTCGCATCCAAGACTCGGTCAATCAAAGACGCCGAGTACCCCAAATTCGGTCGATATAATTCACGAAAGAGGCGGAAAAGAGCTCAAGCCTCATAACAAGCGGTACGCTACATGCAAATAACACCACCTCGCAAGTACACAACATTTGACGGCCGGGTCGATCAACGCAAAGCGTTCGCCTCCCAACAACGTCGTCGTATGCCCACTAACACATGCAATTAAGCAGTAGGATACCTCCCCGTTCCGACATTCTAGCCTTACGAACGTGGAGGTAGCCAAGGGAATGAGAGTTACAAAGCACATACACAAATAGTGCTCAACCGTAAATTTTGTTAAAAACGACTAAAGTGGGACATACCAAAAACCGTCACAAAACATGAGAATAGAGAATTATATAAATTTAACTATGATAAAAATGAATCAATACATGATACATAAGCATTAGAACAAGTTTATGAAGCACCATAAATAAGAAACATAGATCCCCTCTCCAAAACAACGTTGTTTGGAAACCAACTAAAACAAGGGTCCACTTCAAACGGTCATAACTAGAGTTCTAGACATCCAAATGCAGAAATTCCAAATGGCGGTGATAGCTTATCCTCTTACGGTTTAACGGGATGTCACAAGCCTAAAACAAGCAAGTAACAAAGGAGATATGATCATTTTACGAAAAGGGGTCAGTGCAGGAAAACTGCAGTCGACTTGGGAAACTGGCAGCAAGAGACGCTGCCAGCGCCAGGCAACGCTGCACGCGTCCTGGTCTGGCAGGCACGGGTCATACGAATTTCACAATTTTCACTAAGGCATAACACAAATATCATCTATCATCACAAATCATCAATTCTCATATCAATTATCAACTAACAACAACCATCATCAACAACACAAGTCCTAAGCTTACTAATCATATTCTAAATACGATTACTAACATAGAAAACACATAAAAACACGTAAATGATATCGAGTAACCCTTTACCGTTACCTTTACGCGTCTTCAAACGATTTCTAAGTCTTCCTAATCTCCACCTACAACTAGATAGGTCGTGGCGGGGATTTCTATTTTATTCCTATGAGTCGATTCTTTAGACTGGCGACCAATTACCTGAGTCGGTGTAGTTTCCGATTGACTTTGGTTTTTCTCCTAGGTCGTGCCGTGAAAGAAGGACGGTGGACATCTTCTGGGTCATGGTGATCTACATCATACGGTGTAAGATGGGTCAACAGGAATTGTCCACCCACGTTGGGTATTAACATCTTCGGGCCACTCGAGGAGTAGTAACTAGAAATGCGTGGCCACTCTCGGAAGAGATCTCTGGTAGATTTTCCGGTCAGACAGTTACTCTCCCAGATCGAGAAAACCACTCTATTTATAATTTTCAATTGCAAGTGCGACCTGTAAGACACCTTGCAATGAGTGGGAGGATGTGACACAAAAGAGACAAGAGAATCGGTAGCACACAACTTGTTGAGACAAGTGGGAGAAATTGTAGGAGGAGGAGTCCTCCGCACTAGTGTTGCTACATGCACAACTTATATCGGACAAGTGGGAGATTGTTGGAGTAACTGTCCTCCACAATAGTGCATTTATATAATAAATCTCATTTGGAATATACGTGACATGATTAGTATATTTTGATACTCCACGTCAGTTGATTAACGTAAATCGGT